>PVHP010052444.1:0-11080 GCA_004024765.1 Zapus hudsonius
AGAGAGAGAGAGAGAGAGAGAACCCCCAAGGCCACCACCTTGTGGGTCTGGCTTATGTGGTATGTGGGCACTGGGGAATTGAACCAGGGTCCTTAGGCATTGGAGGCAAGTGCCTTAACTGCTGAGCCATCTCTCCAGCCCTACTTCTCGTTTCTGAAGACCAAGAACTCCCCTGGACCCAGGCAGTAAACTAGTGCTCGCCCAAGGTTATAAAGTGAGCAGAACAGACGTGAGCCTCTCCCTTCTCCTGGCTCTAAACACCTAAATAAATGGAGGTCAAAGGTTCCCAGCAGGAAAGAGCATGCTGGTGTAGCATTTACTTCAAATGAGGGGATCAGGGAATGTTCTCTGAAAAAGTGTTAGTCAGGTCAAAAGGACAGAGAGTAGCTCAGGGAGGAGATGTGGGGTGTGGTGTCCAGTCAAGTAAGAAAGAGCGCATGGTCCTCTTGTATCCCAGAGCCATTAGCCTTTAAAACAGATCAAGTTCTGAAACATGCCTCAACAAGGCAGAACCTGGAAAAACATTATGGATGCTAAGTGAAATAAGCCCAATGCACAAAGACACTCTGGTTGTGCTTCCAGAAGGACCTAGAGTAGTCAGAATCATAGAGACCAGAAGGTAAAATAGGGCCGGGCATAGTGGCATATGTCTTTGATCCAAACACTAAGGGCATAGAGGTAGGGGGGGGTCACTGTGAGGTCAAGGCCAGCCTGGGACTAAAGAGTGAGTTTTAAGTCACCTGGGTGACAGTGAGACCTTAACTCAGAAAGAAAAAAAAAAGGTGGGTGCCACCACACCTGGCCCAAATGACTTAAAAACATTCATAATGTGCTAAGGGGCTAAAAAACATCTAGACATTAAAACCGCATAGATTTGATCATCAAAAAAGCAGGTGTACAGTGTGTCCATCTGAGGGCCCTTTGCTGTCACCCATATTGATGATCACTCAAATGCAAGTCCATAAAACATGATGAGCTCCTGAGCAGCTGTTTACTACCAAACATAACAATCTCTCAAAGTATCAGTGAAAGCCCTTCCCTCCTTTCCTCTCCGGTGGAAAAAAAAAAAGATTTAAAAATCTCAAGAATGTGTTAGCTGGGATCTGCAGTCTCACCTGGTTGGAGCTTCCCTGAAATAACCTAACATTGCAGCACAATGGAAAAGGCTCACCTGTGGCCTGCAAGGGGCTGTACATCCTTGACCAGAGAGCCACAGGGAGCCAAGGCTCCAAGGGCATCTCAGAGGAAGAGGGAATGTGCTAAAGCTGTGTGCAGAGCGCTGATCACTGTAAACATGGCATGCCTTTATCCAAATCCAATTTCAACACTCCATAATGTGAAACAGCTCATCCTATTAGTATGGATTTGATAAATGGCCTTCATGTTGAAAGGGTTGGTCCCCAGGGTTGGCACTTTTGGGAGGCTGAGGCAAGCCTCCTGGGAAATAGGCCCTGAGAGGCCTGCCTCAACACAGGTTGTAGGACCCACTGCCTAACTCTTCCTGTTGCCTCTCTTGGCTTCTCACTGGGTGCAGAATGGTTGGCTTTGCCACACACTCCCACCATGATGGGCAGCCTTCTCAGAGGCCCAAAGCAATGGGGCCATACCACCATGGGCTGGAACCTACAGATGGCCCTTTCTCTGTATAAGTCAGCTCAGGTACTCCAGTGAGGCAAAGCGAACTGTCTTTATCCTTTCTTTAGACACTCCCAAACAGTTCTTGGGTTCCATGTAGGTTTATTTATTGATTTTGAGTTTTGAGACAGGGCATCATGTAAGTAATAATCAAGAGTCACCTTCTCCTCATTAAAACTTCATTCTGCACAGCAGTTTCTTCAAGATTTGGATCTTTAGCCTTTTCCTGCCTCAGGCAATGGAATAGCCCAGGCCCATTCCCAGTCTTCAATGCTGTAGGTAGGACAGATGAGTCCTAGTAGGAAGTTGGGGTGCTATTCTTTACAGCATTTTGTAAACTTTACTTTGTTTAAACAAATGTAAACCCAAAACAGCGTTTTGCAATAAGAAGTATTTTAGAGGAACCAAAGACTAATGTGAGCTGTTCCCAGCCATGGAAAGTCAAAGGAGCTGCTTTTCTGACAGCCCTAAAAAGTCAAATTAGTGTCACAGGCAGGATTCCTGTCACAGAACAGAGACAGGTTCCAGCCCCTACTTGTTTACTTCTTCCTGGGGCCATAACTCCTCCCACCCCCACCCCCACTCCCAGGAGATCTGTCTTCCAGAAACAGCAGGTAGTCAGGTTTAACCCTTGCCTTTCCCAGAAGACCTATTTCATCATGAGCAGGCCCCTTGTACTCAAGGAAAAGAAACCAAGAAGTTACACTGATGCTCACTTAGCAGTCATTAAGAAACAGCCTGAATGAGGAAACTGAGAGCGGAGAAGGTAACAGGTCAAGTAAGCATCAAACAGTGAAACACAGACCTGCTGCAGCCCCCCATCTGTGCTTGGACTAGAACAAAAGCCTCTAGAGTGTGTTTATCCATATCACAGTGATGTTAATTTCAACATTTTAGTAATAATTTAAAATTATAAGAAATATAAAATAAAGTGTGCTTTATATAAGTGTAAAAATAAGTGTGCTGGAGAGATGGCTTAATGGTTAAAGACACTTGCTTGCAAAGCCTGACAGCCTGGGTTCAATTCCCCAGTACCCATGTAAAGCACAAAGTGGCACATGCATCTGGTGTTCCTTTGCAGCAGCAAGAGCCCCTGGTGCACCCATTCCCATTCTCTCTCTCTCTCTCTCTCTCTCTCTCTCCTCTCTCTCTCCCCTTGCAAATAAACAAATTATATATATATATATATATATATATATATATATATATATATATATATATATATATATATATTAAAGAAATTATAGGTCCATGTACATGTGCTTCAAGCAGAAAGAGAAATAGAAACCAATCTTAACATGCAAAAGAAAGCTGTAGAGCAATAGTCTGGCTAGAGAATAATGATGTTTCCTACCATGAGGAAGGCAGGAAAAGGACTTACCCTCTGAATTTCCAGGTCAGGGAACCATTATGTAACAGGAGTTTTGAGGCTCCTTGCCAATATACCAACAAATTTAGGGTACACCAAATTCTTGTCTTGTGAATTTAGAGAATTAAATCCATAGACCAAAGGGTAAGACTTCAAGAGACTTTATTAGATCAAGAGAAGAAAAGATTAAGAGAGTTCCTGCCATGTGGAAAGCAGGAGGGGGTAGGGATGCTAAGTAAGAGTAGGCCTCCCCCATCTCAGCCCAGCAGGGACCTGGGAGTTCAGGAGAGGTGAAAAGCCAAAAAGAAGCCTGCCCCCCCCCTCCGTAATGATTTATTTATAATCTTATTGTGGTGGCCTTTACCCTCAAGCTCAGGAGTATGGAGACACTCTTTGGGCCCTCTCTCCTGGTTGGCTACCTAATAATAAAGCTACCTGACTAATTCCTCCTCACTAATAACTCAATTATTGATTGATTGATTCATTCATTTATTTATTTTGGCTTTTTGAAAAAGCACCTCCCCTTGAGGTAATGTGGGCCTGGAACACATGGTGTAGCCCAGGCTGGCCTCAGACTTTCAGAAATCCTGTCTCGGCCACCCAACTGCTAGGATTGCAGGCATGAACCACCAACCCCAGCTCAAATTATTGTAAATTAAGTATATTGGAGAAACAAGTATACTTATGACTAATCCTCATTTTTGCAACAAAAGTCATTTCATTTTCTTTCTTTTTTCTTTTTATTTTTTGGTGTTTTTGAAGCAGGATCTCACTGGAGCCCAGGCTGACCTGGAGCTCACTTTGCAGCCCCACGCTGGTCTCAAGCTCACAGCAATCCTTCTACCTCCTGAGTGCTGGACAAAAGGCGGGCACCACTACCCTGGTTCCAAAATGTTTCAATTTCTTGAACACATACAATCCAATTGGAATCATTGATTGTTTTCCTCCAACATCTTTTAGAGAGCTGGAGAGATGGTTCAGTGATTAAGATGCCTGCCTGCAAAGCCTAACAACCTGGGTTTGATTCCATGTAAAGTATACTACCAATGTAAAGTCAGATTTATAGTGGCTTGAGGTCCTGGCATACCCATATTCTCTCTCTCTCTCTCTCTCTCTCTCTCTCTCTCTCTCTCTCTCTCTCTTTCATTTGCAAATAAGTAATTTTAAATATATATATATATATATATATATATATATATATATATATATATATCTTTTGGGCTTTCCACCAGAAAATCTGCCTTTGAATAGAACACCCAATCTTGGCACTCTCATATTACAGGACAAAAAGGGAGACAAGCCTTGAATGTAGAAACATACAAATTGGGCTGAGGTAGGAGGATCACCTGGAGTTCAAAGCCAGCCTGGGTTACATAATGAGTTTGAGGCCATCCTAGTCTATATAGAGAGAGTTTAAATACATTCACGTAGGTTGTGTGTGTTTGTGTGTTTGATACAAAGTCTGGCTATGTAGCCAAGGTTGTACCTGACTTCAGACACCTTCTCTGGCCTCAGCTTCCTGTGTCATCACACCGAATGCCTCACACAGATATTCATTTTTATTTTGTGTGTTGTACATGCATGCATGCATGTAGTTGTATGGCACACGTTTGTGTGCAAGTACACATGAGTGCAGAGGTCAGAGGACAATGTTAGGTGTCTTTCTCAGTCTCTTTATTCTTTTCTTTTTTTTAACTTTAAAAAAGATATTATCTTTTTTCTTATTTAATTATTTGCAAGGGAAGGAGAGAGAGAGGGTAAGAGAAAGAGAAAGCATGGGCATTCCAGGGCCTCTTGCCACTGCAAACTTCAGATATCTGCAACCATTTTGTGCATCTGGCTTTACATGGGTACTGGGGAATCAAACCCAGGCCATCAAGCTTTGTAAGCAAGTGCCTTTAACTGCTGAGCCATGTCCCCAACCCTGTATTTTAACTTTGTTATTGACAATCCACTTTATTCTTTGTAAGCAAGTTCCTTTAACTGCGGAGCTATCTTCCAGCCCCCCCACTTTGTTTTTTGAAACAAGCTCTCTTGATGGAGGTTACCAATTCTGCTAGACTAGGTAGCCTGTGAGTCCCAGGGATTAGTTTCACGTATCTAATAAGAGAACTGAACATTTCACATCATTAAAATAATTTGGTTTAATTGAATTGGGTGCGCTCTTTATTATTTCTGAGGAACAATACCTGATCTATCCGACAACAACTCATCTTTTCCTTTACTTTGAGTAACTGTAATGAATCTTCTCTCACACTCAGCAACATAAGTGTATAAGTGCAACTGAGCAGTTTAGAAGTCTAATACTTGTCTGGCCTCCCTATGATATGGTATTTATAGGATAACTTCAGATTCTTTCATCATATTTATACAACATCAGTTGTAAAAAGTAAGATGTTAAAGTCACAAGGAACATTCCAGTGTAAACAACAGAGGCCATTTATAATGATACTGTTATGATAAGTCCCTGGACAGCTGCTGCTTCAATCTCAACACGGTCTCTGCTGGGAAATCAAACAGCAACCTGGTAAGCAGCTCTAAGGAAAATTACTCTTGAAGCACTTTTTATAGACTTCCTTGACAGTACCAAAGTCATTTATGTCAGCCAGCAAAACAGCTGTTTTTAAATCTATTTGAGAGAGGGGGAAAGCAGAGAGTATGGGCACACCAGGGCATCAAGCCAATGCAAATAAAGTGGGTACTGGGGAATTGAACCCAGCAGATGTGCATGCCAGTTTGTGTATCTGGCTTTAATTCAGGAGTCAAACCCAGCCTGTTGGGCTTTCTAAATGTGATGGTTAGGTTTTGTTGTCAACTTGGATCTTTTTAATTATCTTGGGTGGGTCTCTGAGGATGTTTACAGGAAGGCAACCTCTCAGTAGGGGGCAGGATGTAAAGAAGCACAAAGAAGCTAGAAGTAAACATCCTTTCCTGTGTGGGCAGAGCAGGAAGGAAATTCCAGAGACTCAGGAAGCCATTAAGTCTGGGGAAGGGTTGTAAGACCCCATCCTAAGGCTATATAAAGGGGAAGAAATTCTCTCCTTGCCCCACTCCCGGCCTGTTTGCTGTTCTGTGTGTTATGTTGGTGATGAGTTTCTCTTTCTGCTCAGACCTGTGAAAGAGGGCCAGACTCTTTTGCTGTTACGGAACTTCCTCTCATCTGTAGTTTCAATAAATCCTTTCCTCCCCCAAATTGTGCCTGGTTTGAAGATTCATCCCAGCAGCATGTGGCTGACTACGGCAGTAAGCAAGTGTCTTTAATCACTGAGCCATTTCTCCACCCCAAAAACAGTTGCTTTTTTTAACCACATTAGTGAAGTCACAGCCTGAAGCTCTCAGAACCTCACCCATATTTGTTAGACTTTATTTAGCTTCTTCTGATGCACTTCCTGCCACAAGATGTCCACTTGAAGGATTGTGTCTAGCTGTCTTGAAACATATGATACTGTCCACTAAGACAACTTGACTGTAGGGACCAATGGCCCCTGGGGCTTTCGTGGTGCTCATCACCTTTCTGATCAGGGAGGACATGGATAATTCTTCTCCCTCACAGACCTTCCAGAAGAATGCCGTACACCAGTTCTATCAACTTCTCATACTGACCCCACCCTGCACTAGGTCCTTGGCCTGAGGTGCCTCCAGAGAGGGTTCACTGGACTTGTTGGGAATTGTAGTCTTCCCTAGTCATTCTTTTAAATATATATACATATATGTATATATATGTATATATGTATATATTTGTGTGTGTATGTGAGAGAGATGGAGAGAAAGAGAAAGAGAGAATGAATAAGCATGCCAGGGCCTTCTGCTACTGCAAACCAACTCCAGATGCACGCGCCACTTTGTATATCTGGCCTTACATGGGTACTGGAAATTTGAACTCAGGTCATCAGGTTTTGCAAGCAAGCCCCTTTAACCACTGAGCTATCTCACCACCCTGGGGGTTCTGGACAAGGGAAGCAGGACAGGAGTTAGGAAATGAGGTTGGGAAGAAACACTGCATAGGTCATAAGGATTCTGTGATTTACCTTAATGTATAATGGAAAGAAATCACAAAATTCTCAGCAATCTGTATCATTATAAAAACTATTCATGGTTACCCTTGGATAACCAGGAGTTAGTGGTTATCCTTGACTGCACAGCAAGTTCAAAGTCACTCTGTGCTACATGAGGCTTTGTCTCAAAACAACAAAAGAAGGTAGACTGTATTCCTAAGAAACCATAGCCAAGGTTGTCCTCTGATTGCCCGTATGCACACACCAATGCACAAACATACCTAAAAAATTGCTTTTAAAATTCACTAACTGCTATGACTTTACCTGTGACCCATGGGATGCACACTTCCCAGGATAGCTATGAATGCAGCCCACCACATTTGGATGTAGATAACAATGTCATGTTGTAATGTCAAAAGGTTGTTTAAGATATAGTTTGAATGTTCTCCAAAAGTTCATATGTTGGAGCCACCTCCACCCCCATGTAACAACAGTGAGAGATAGTATTAAACCTTTAAGATGTGGTTTCCAGCTGGGCATGGTGGTCTACACCTATAATCCCAGCTCTGGGGAGGCTGAGGCAGGAAGATTGCCATGAGTTTGAGGCCAATTTTGGTTACCTAATACCATGCCATCCAGGTCTACATAGCATGACCCTGTCTCAAACAAACAAGAAGTGGGTTCTCATGGAAGGTCCTTGGCTTATTGCAGAGCACAGCCCACAAAAAGGAAGGCTAGTCTCTTTGAGTTGGTTCTATTTTTGTATTAATTCTATGTTTGTGTGTGGTGTGTGTGTGTGCACATGCATGCATCAGGGCTTCTTGTCACTGAAAATGAATGTCATCTGGCTTTACATGTGTGGCTGGGGAATTGAATCCTGGGCCAGTAGACTTTGCAAGTAAATTCCTTTAACAGCTGAGCCATCTCTCAGCCCCAAGAGTGAGTTCTTATGACAACCAATTGTTATGAACATCTATCTGCACTTGACACTTAAACCTCTCACTTCCTATTTGAGATGTTACCTCTCCTGCACACACTGCTAAGTGTTTGTGGGCATGAGGCACTCCCCAGATCCTGCAACTTTCAGTCTCCCAAACTGAGATTTTCAGAAGTAGCCTGCCTCCAGTATTTTTTATTCAAATTATATTGAATAACTGAAAATACAATGATGATTTGAATAGGGGGGGAAATGGGGAAGTTTTAGGAAAGGTAGGATCAAAAACCAGTTCCAAAGCCCAGTACTTGGGAGGCAGAGGTAGGAGGATCGCAGTGAGTTTTGAGGCCACCCTGGGACTACATAGTGAATTCCAGGACAGCCGGAGCTAGAGCGAGACCCTACCTCAAAAAAACAAAACAAAAAAACAATTCCAGGTTTCCAAATGGTCTATCTGGGTAAGTGAGGGGTTAGACTAGAAATAAGAGTAACCAGGGATGATATGTGCAGTGCATATACATTCATCAAATCTACTTCTCGTTTAAAGTACATGGGACTCACCTAATTAATCTTCATGAAGTATGAAACTGTGCCTGCATGGTGTGTGCAAGTGTGTGGAAGCCAGAGGGAAACCTCGGATGATGTTCCTCAGGTACCATCCACCTTTTTTGAGACAGGATCTTACACGCCTTTAATCCCAGCATTTAGGAGGCAGAAGTAGGAGGAATTCTGTAGTCCCAGGCTGGCCTTGAACTTGTAGTGATTCTCCTACCTCTGCCTCTCAAGTATTAAAGGTGTGTGCCACCATGCCCAGCTCAGAGGAAACTTTTGACTGTTGGCTTTTGAACAATGTTGAGACTGATAAAGACTCTGAGGACTTTTAAATATTTTATTTGTTTGCTTGCTTGCAAGGAGAAAGAATGGGCACGCCAGGACCTCTTGCCACTACAAACAAACTCCTGATGCATGTGCCATCTTTGTATATCTGGCTCTACATGGGTATTGGGGAGTCAAACTCAGGCTTTCCCAGCAAATGCCTCCGACCACTGAGCCCTATCTTCAAACCTATGGGGACTTTGATATTGGACTGAATGCAATCTGTAGTATGTGGTAACCGTGAGTCTACAGGGATGAAGGGTGGGATGTGCTCTTTAAATGTGAAATATTCCTCAGAGCCTCAGGTATTTTTGATGAAGCCACATACTCAATTCTCAGCTGAAAGAGTCTTTGGGAGGTGGAGCATTGCTGGAGGAAGTGTTACCAGAGGGCATACCTTGAGGTTTACTAGTCCAGCCCACTGGGTGTTCAGGGTGAATTCACTCATATTTCTTCCTTCTCCTTGATGTGGCAAGATGTGACACCCTGCTTTCTGTTCTTCATGCTTTATTGGCCATAATGAAACTTCCCCTAGACACTGGAAGTCAGAAGTAAACCCTTTCTTCCATATGCTCCTCTTGGCCAGGTGCTTTGTCCCATCACTGAGCAGATACCTGCCACAGGTCTACAAGCTCCTAGACAAAATACATAAAAATCAATACTAAAGACAATTTTCGGTAGAAAACAAATGTTTATTAAACAGTATGCTGTAGTATAGTGTACATGGATTTTTTTCAGCCTTCAGATAGTTTAAATGGAAAAAAATTAGTCACATATTAACAATACTTTTCCAAGTAGTCACATAGACATTTGTCTTCCAAAATAGATGAGCCTAATTTAGAATAACATTTTCTTCAGAAAAATTTGAGTCATCATACATACAAAATTGTCAGTCCAGTGGGGCCTGGTGATGCAAGTCAGTAATCCTAGCTACTCAGGAGGCTGAGGCAGTAGAATCTAGATTTCCAGGTCTACAGAATGCAAGGACAGTTTGGGAGACTTAGACCATGATTCAGCTTAAAATGTCAAACAGCCTGGGAATGTAGTTTTGTGGTAGAGTGTTTGCCCAGGGCACTTGCTTAGTGCCTGAGGCTCAGGGTTTAATCCTCAACATGGCAAAAAAGAGAGAAAGACAAGGGGGAGAAGAAAGAAAGGAGAGAGAGGAAAAAAGAGAAAGGGGAGAGAGAGAGAAAGAGAGAGAAGAGAGGGGAAGTGAGACGGAAAGAAAGTAAGAAGGGAAGGCGGGTCAGGAAGGAGGGAGAGAGGGAGAAATGTGTAGTGGTTAAAGGACCTTGCTTGCAAAGCTTGTGAACCTGGGTTCCATTCCCCAGTACCTACGTAAAGCCAGATATCTGCGCAATGGGGCTTAATACTCTGGAATTTGTTAGTAGTGGCAAATGGCCTTATCTGTCATTTATCTCATAATTGTTTTAAAAAAAATTAAAAATAAAGTAAAAGAAAATTGTCAAACTAGGTCACTGGTTCATGCAGAATAGCTAAGTTTATAATTAAATTTTTATTTACTTTTTATTTTCATTCTGAAGCAGGATCTCATTTTAGGAGCACACACATTGAGTAGCAACTCTTCTCCTAGCCCCAATTCTAGTACCCTAGCTGGAGAGCCATTCCTCCTCTCCCAGGCTCGGCTTTAGAGCAGCTGGGACCAGGTGGCAAGGCAGACGCCCCGCCCCCGAGAAGCCACGCTCCCGAGAAGCCACGCCCACAAGGAGCCCCGACCCCATCAGAGCACCATACGGATAAGCCCCGCCCTCAAGAACGCCCCGCCCCTCGAAGCCCCGCCCCGTCTCGTCCCGCGGGCGCTCAGGCTCCCTGTCTCTATGGAAACGGCCCCGCCTTCCTCACGCCTGGAACGGAATGGCGGCGGCGGCCGGGGAGCCGGGAGCTCTTCGCAGCTTCTACTTCAGGTTTTTGCCTCAGAGAACGTTCCCGTCCCTGAGCAGCCGGGAGGTCAGCAGCCGCCTCCGGCAGTGGTGAGGAGGGGCGGCGTGCGGGGCGTGCGGGCGGGTGTGCGGGTCAGGTGTGCGGAAGGTCCGGACGCCGCTGACTCCATCCTCTGCCCCAGGTCCATGCTGGGCCGCCTCCGGGCGCAGGCGTTTGGCTTCGACGTGACCTTTCTGCCCTACCGGAAGGACGACTTCGTTATGGTTGGTATGGGACCTGCGCCCTCGGGCCAAGTGACCCACGTGGGTGGGTTTGTGTTTAGACCTGAACTGGCTCTGTCGTCTCAGGGTGGCCTCGAACTCTCAGACC
>PVHP010052445.1:0-11097 GCA_004024765.1 Zapus hudsonius
CCCCCCCAGATCCCCAGCCCACTGTCTCCCCAGCTCCCCAGCCCCCAAGTCTCCCAGCTACATTTGAATCATGCTTTGCTGACTTCAGTTCTTTCACAGAGCTGACGTGACAGCTGAGTCTCAGGCCTCTTTAGACTCACTGTGGCGTCATCTTCAACTTACCTTGACGGGTTGTGGGTCAGTGAGCCATGTGGGGAGGGATTCTCCCTTCTCTATTTGACCCTAAGTTTTGGTGCAATAATAATTTCAGAAAGGAAGAAGCACCATGTACTTCTTAACACATGGAAGACCTCACCCAGCAACCATTCACAGAGGCAGAGGCTGAGCCCTTGATGCAGAAAGTGGTTAGCAGGCAGGGTTCATGCTCCTGGGTAGGTGGTATGGTGAAGGCTGGCACTGTTTGTGTTGGCCTGGGTGGTGAGGATACCATGCATCCATGTCCAGGACACGAACAAGAAGGTCTCCAGGAGAGGTGAGGGGATGGGAGTTGGGGGAGATGGAGGTGGGATGCCCTGAAGTTCAAGGCATATTCTGGAAGCTAGGAGGAGACAGGTATGGCTGGCTCCCAGCGTGAGGGTGTGGAGTGGGCTAGGAGGGTAACAAGAGGAATGTATGGGACTCCTGTTTGGAAAGAAGAGAATTTTCCTATTCGGGACACACAGTACTTCCTGTCTCAACAGGTCCCCCCCCTCAATATCAGAGTTAATTTAGTGTTTTCAAACATGTACTACCTCTATTTCCTTTGACTCTGTTCCCAAGGAAAATAAATATTTACAGTCGTGGTGGTAATACATATTGCTTGGGCAAGCTTTTGGGAACAGGTAGCTTCAAACAATTTAGCAGCCCACTGTTGGTGTTTGTTTTGCTCTGGCGCTCACCTGGTAAGAATGACGACCTGCAAGAAAGTCAACATATCTCAACCAGCCATCTGTCACAGGAATGCTGGCGCTGTGGCTGGTTGTCACATCAGCTTGCGATGTGACGTGCTTCAGCAGGGACCGCGCTGTGTGGTGTTGGTCACGGCCTACCTTACCAGAAGGTCATCTAAAGGGATGTGAATTGCTTTGCAGTGTGTTTCTGTACCTCCGCCTTTACTGTAAGACTAAAAACAGAAGATATAGAAGAATTGCTTCACCCAGTCAGGGCTGGGGCTTTTACCTGTGAGAGGAGGGGGAAGCCATGATGGAAACAAATGATTTCTTCGCATTCTGTGACTGGGCTCTGTCTGCAGCTCAGTGTTGGTTCATTTCACAGAGATTTCTGTGAAAGAAAACCTAGGGGTGGTGGGTGGCATGTGTGGGGAGGCTGGATCTTCCAGCACAGGGTACAGGGCTACTATATTGGTTATCTTCCTCATTCTGTGACCTTCTGCCTGACAAGAAGCAACTGAAGGGAAGGAGGCTTGCTCAGGCTCACGGTTCCAGAAGGATTCAGTCCATCGTGGTGGGGAATGAATGGCGGCTGGAGAGGTGACGACTGGCACTCTCGCTCTCACTTCGAATCAGGAAGCAGAGACATGAATGCTGGTGTCGGCTCTCTTTCTCCAGTTTCAGCCCGAGAAATTGGCCCGTGGAGTGATGTGCCCACATTTTGGGTGGGGTCCTCTCATCTTGAGGAGACAGAGGTAGGTCAGCTGTGACTCAAGCAAAGGAGAAAGCAGGAGACAGGGCAGGGTTGGATGGCTCCTGTTTAGCATGTGACCAGTGCCCATGTCACAAGTGCCCACTTCAGTCCTCACGCTGAGCCCAGCGGCTTCAAGATCCCATGTCTTGCTCAGCCTTTGCTCTGATTGCATTTGAGAGCTCCTTCCAAAGGGCCTTATGTTCCTGAGGACACGGAGCAGGGCTCCTGGAAGCTTCAGTTCTATGGTCTTGTAAGCTGCTTGTTGGCGTGAAGGCTTCATCTGATGATGGAGGTGTGTAGGCTCTTCTGAGGACTGTCTGCAGAAGCCCTGTGCACCCAGGAAGGCACTAAATCAGCGTTTTTGGTGCTTTCTCATATGGTCAAGTGCTTGCCTTGTGTGCATGTGAACCGATCCCCAGTACCCTGTGTGACAGAGCATGATTGAAATCCCAGGGCTTGGGAGGCAGAGGCAGGAGAGTCCCTCAGGCTTATTAGTCAGCCAATGAAGCCAAACGGGGAGCTCTAGGTTCAGTGACAGACCTGTGTGACAAAGAAGGTGGATGATGGCTGAAGGGAATACCTAAAGTTGACCTTAAGTGTCCGCGTGCATGTGTTCACATGTGCAGGCTAACCTGTGTGTCTTTATAGATACATACCAACTTGCATAGACATGCATGCGCACCACACGCACAGGCCAGGTGTGATGACAGCTTTGAGATCCCAGCTCTGGGCAGGTGGAGACAGGCAGATACTGGGGCCTCATGGGGCAGCCACTTTAGCCTATTGGTGACTTCCAGGCCACTGAGAGACCCTGTGTCAAGAAAGGTGAGCAATGCCATCCAAGGTCCTGGCATCTGCACACAAGTGTATGCACACATGTACACATGTACCTTGCCATGCACACACATTAAGGGTCTTTTGAGGACTCCTACAGACTACAGACTATTTGTGTGGCCTGAAATATGCATTTTACCAAATTCCCACCAGGTTTTTAAAAACATTTCATTTCCTTGAGATACACACAGACCATCCTTGGGATAGTGGGTGAATGGCCCAGGGCAGTTCTCCTGACCTGCAGGGCCCCTGTATGCACTGTCTTAAAATCATGGCCATTTTCTGCTATATCTGCAGAGCCCCCGAGGCTTGCAAACACCCCAGTTTATTGACTTTGGAAGTGGGGGGGTGCTTCATGCGGGCCAGGACAGCCTCAGGCTGGATTTCTCCCTGGGGCTGTAGAGGAAGTTGTTGCTTTGGAATTCATAGCCTGGGAGCAGTTAGGGCCTGGAGGACTTGGGAAGGAAACCTGGGGGTGGGAGCTGACACAGGGAGGGGTCTAAAGCTACAGTGGTGGTGATGAGAGAGAGAGTGAGAACAGTAGAAACCAGGAAACCAACAAGTTTCTCTTAGATAGGACTCTCTTAAATATTTCTTGTTGTTTATGTTTGTTTATTTGAGAGAGAGAGAGAGACAGAGACAGAGAGAGAGAATGGGTGCAACAAGGCTTCCTGCCACTGCAAATGAACTTCCAGACACATGGCTTTATGTGGATACCGGGGAATTGAACCCGGGTCAGCAGGCTTTGTAAGCAAGTGCCTTTAACCACTGAACCAGAAAATAATTTTCTCTCTCTCTTTCTCTCTTCCTCTCCCTGATCTCCTCAGGCCTCTAATGAGGGCTCTTAGTACTTTTCATATGTTATCAAACTGAATCTTTGTGATAACACTGTAAAAGAAGTACCACTTTTATCTGCCCCACTTGAGCAGTGGGGAAACTTGGAGGTGGAGAGCAGTTAGCTTAGGTAAAATCCTAGTGGCAGAGGCGGGATTCATTCATCAAGTCTGACCTAGAAGCCCAGGCTCAGTAGAGTTTAGGTTGAAGCCTGGGCAGAAGGTAGCAGACAAGGGAAGGAAGTCTGTGACCATCTGAAAGGGCTTGTAGACCCCTATGTCTTTGTTGATTCTTCCTGGGCTGAAAGTCCAGCCAGGGCCATCGGAATTTTTTTTTTCAGAGCCTAATAGGAATCACTATTTTTATTTTTATTTAATTGACAGAGGGGAGAGACAGACACAGAGAGAAAGGGTGTGCTGGAGTCTCCTGCTGATGTAAGCAAACTGCAGACTGCCACTTTGTACATAGGACTTTAGGTGTATACAGTGAGTCGAGCCCAAGTTGTCAGGCTTTGCAAGCAAGTACCTGTAACCACCGAGCAATCTCTCCAGCCCAAGAAATCAATAGTTTTATGTGAAATAATTTGATCTTTAAGTGGTAGCAAGACCTTCAAACTTTTAAATGAAGTTAGGCCAAATAAAGCGCATTATAAGCAGGGCTTTTTAGTGCATTTTTATAAGTATTTTTGATCATAATTACCTCCTATTATCTTCTCTTGTCCCCGTCCCAGCGAATCCCTTCTTCCCAATTCTTCCCAACTTCCCACTTGTACTTGGATCTTTGTGTGTGTGTGTGTGTTACCCAATGAGCTTAATTAGTGTTTCTTTCATGAGTTTGGGTAGGGGGCTATTTACTGGAGAACAGGCATTTTACCAGAGGCTGTACCACTGAAGAAAATGCCTCCCCTCCCACCCGCAATCATTAACTGCCAGGAACTTCTCTGAGATGCACAGTGCTCTTCATCCCCGGTGCTTGCTGCTTCCCGCACAGTACCTAGAACAGTCCCAGCTCGCATCGGGCACTAAGCAAGGTTTGTTGACTAGATGAATGCCTGCTTGCTTGTGGCTGGGATTCTACCCTCAGACTCCCAGTTTAAATCAGCGTTCCCCAACTACCACTTATCCCTGGCCAGCCCATGCTTTGGACAAGTTCCTCTCTCAGATGTACTTCAAAGCTTAAATCCTTCAGTGTGGTTTGCTATGGACCAGGATTTCTGGTAGAGGCATTTTTGTTTTTGTATCTTTTTTTTCAAGTTTTAAAAATTATAGTTAAAAACATGTCACATAATAATTTAGCATCTCAAACATTTTTAAGTGTTTGGTTGAGGAGTGTTAAGTATATTTACACTGTTGTACAACAGATCCCCACAACGCTTCCGTCTGGCAAAACGGAGCTTCTAGAACCCTTGAATATCAAGTCTCTATTTCCCCTTTCCTCCTGCCTTCACAGTCATTCCCTTCTGTCCACTTCGTGTCCACCATGATGCTTCCTGTCCCTAGGAGTATAACTGTAGGTGTCTCATTAGTGCAACCATGACACGTTTGTCTCTTGGTGACTGGTTCGTGCTGTCTGGAGAATTTTATTGTATGGAACTGACTGAGTATCTGTTGCCACAGAGAGGTTTTCATTTCCTAATTTCCCAGAAGGGATGGCATCCTAGACCCTGGGGTCAGCAGGGCAGAGGAGCAAGGCGGGGCAGGGAATAGAAGCCAGGAGGGAAAGCGTATGCCCAAGCATTCCTCTCATTTTCCATAGGAAAGATAGGAGCCTTGAACTGGCGATTCGGTGATCTGGGCGTGATTGGGGGTGAACTGGGGTACAAGGACTCCCTCTAGTCATGAGTTACGGGATCTGGATTGATTATTAAATTAATAAATTAATTAGTTTGCCTGTTAGCGATGCCTGGGATGTTGGGCATGGACCCTTTGCATCTCTTAAGAACTGACAGGTCCCAGGCAGCAGGGCTATCAAATGCCAGAGCCTCAGAAGTACTGGTCACATAGTTAGCTCTGTGATGAATAACATAGGACCCAAGAAAACACAAAATGCTCCTTTCATTTAATGTAATATGCTGAAGGCTCGGCTGTGTAGTAGTATGGGATAGAATAGATTTGCTTCCTCTTTAAATCTGTCCACTACTGGATGCTGATGCCTAGTTACCTGCTGACAGCCCCTCGGGTTCTTCCTTTCTCCTTGTGAGAAATGGTTTTTTGACGTGAGTGTGATTAGTGCTGTCCACCTCTTTTCACGTGCAGTTTACTGGCCTCTACTTTATTCTGTCCAAGTTTAGTAGCCTGATTTTCAAGATGTATTTTCAAGATGTAAGGATGTATTTTATGCTTAGTTACCTGTGTGCAGGAGAGGGGATCTTTTCAGGTGATTGTGTTCTGGCCCAGCGTTATCAGAGCTCATAGGACCCACTCGTACACTGAAGCTGGGACCCCTGACTTCTGGTTCTCCTTGGAGAATGACCATTGATTCCCAGAGGGCCAGCTGTGTGCTGGACATGTTGCGGTGGCGACCCATCCAGATGGAGACATACAGCTATGTATGCAGTCTCATCGAAGGGTTTCTTTGTGGCCTGAGAACACTTTTCTGTGGCATCTGATCAAGAAGAAGATGAAGTTATGAAGTTACGGAGGGCAAGGGCATGGAAGATGTTGAAGAGGCCGTGGGAGCTTTCCTTCAGAAAGCTGAGCCATCTGATTGTGGCAGACTCGAGTCTACTTAGCTGATACACTAGGGTTGCTACAGAGGAAAAGTAAGGTGGCCTTTCATTTCTATTTTTATTTCATTGCATGTCAGTAATTGGTAATAACAGAAACAAAAGGTGTCCACATCACTCTGGTGAAAATAGCAGTAAGGTATACAATCCCCAGATCTTGGGGGGTGGAGGGGGTGGATCTGGGGGATGGAGCTCAGTGATGCATTTCTTGCCTGGCATGTGAAGGCTCTGGATTTGATCTCTAACTCCACAAAAGGCCAGTAAATTAAAAAAAAAAAATCTCTAGTCCTAGTGAGAAATACTAACTCTCACTTCAACTTCCATACAAATCTAAAAATTGGAAACCAGGACATGCCTATGAGAAAGACCATGCAGTGTTTGTACACATCTCTGAAAAATTTCATTCTAAACCAGGCATGGTGGTGAAAGCCTTTAATCCCAGCACTCAGGAGGCAGAGGTAGGAGGATCACTATTAAGTTTGAGGCCAGCCTGAGACTACATAGTGAATTCCAGGTCAGCTTGGGCTAGAGCAGATCCTACCTCGAAAAACAAACAACAGCAAAAAGAATTTCATTCTAAGGTTGGCGAAATAGCTTAGCACTTGCTTGCTAAGCCTGATGATTTGGGTTCGATTCCCCAGTTCCCATGTAAAGCCAGATGACCAAAGTGGCGCATGCATTTGAAATTTGTTTGCCACGGCAAGAGGCCCTAAAGTGCCCATTCTCTCTTTCTCTGCTTGCAAAGAAGAAAATAAAAATATTTTGAAAAGTATTTCATTCTAGGATTAATGCTCTATACAGTGAAACCCTAGTGACTTGAGAGGAATGCAAACTCTCCTTAAGTTGAAGTCTGGCCTCCTGGATGTTCTTAGGATAGAGCACTGAGGTGGGCTTTGCTGAGGTGGGATTCACGTGTCTGTAGCTTTACAAACAGGAGACATTCCTGCCTTTGTGCTATGTAGCGGGGAGGGCTGGAAGGCTGGGAAGGAGTATGGTGTATTGTTAGCCTGTTGGTTAATGGTTAATCCCTCCGACATGCCACACACACACAACCTAATCTTTGGTGAGACCTACTGCGCAGCATGAATAATGGCCAGTCATTCCTTATCTTTGACTCAGACCACTTACCTTGCACAGTTGATCCTTCTAGATTGTGTGACTGGAGGTTACTGGCTCCCCCCCCTTCTTTTGCAAATAGAATCTACATAGCTCAGGAGTTTTATGACTCATTCCTTGCAAGGAAAGCAGGTGGTGCCATGAATAGTTGGCCATCTTCTAGAGACTTGAAGCTAGCTGGATGGCTGAGAATCTATGGAGCTTGAACAAAGCTGTATGGAGACCACTTAGGAAATTGTTTTTTTCCTCAGAGGGAAACAGTGAACAACTGCTCTTATTAACCAACATGGCCTTTTAGTCTACGTGTTGTACATATTGGTGTGACGTTCTTGCTGATGGGGACTCTATCTGGGAAGGAAAAATAAAAAGAACAGGATCAAAGAGAAACTGAAGGTATTGTTTCAGGTTGTGTGCAGTGTCTATGTCACCAAGGAGGGAGCCACCTGCCCCCTTAGCTGACCAGTTGGCTGAAGGTACCATCAGAATATTCAGTTTCAGGCTGGCCATTTATTGGATCCACTCAGTGCTTTTAGGATTCTTAACAACTTCAGAAGTTCCATTCTTACTGGGTGCTTTTTGAGACAATCTCGTGTGTAGCCCAGGCTGACATGAAATCCATTATGTATACCAGGCTCACCTAGAACTCATGGTGATGGTCCCACTTTAGCCCATGGTCCTACATTAGCCTCCCAAGTGCTGAGACTATAGCTGTGAGCTGCTCCCCTGCCCCCGCCCTGGCTTTTCTTCAGTTCTGAAGAGCGGTGATCAGTGGTATTAAAGAATCTGCCGGGCGTGGTGGCGCAAGCCTTTAATCCCAGCACTCAAGAGGCAGAGGTAGGAGGATCGCCATGAGTTCAAGGCCATCCTGAGACTACATAGTGAATTCCAGGTCAGCCTGGGCTAGAGTGAGACCCTACCTCGAAAAAACAAACAAACAAACAAACAAACAAACAAACAAACAAACAACCAGAATCTTAGTCTGCAAGGAAGTGGCCTTGGTATGCTTTCTGGCTCTTGCCTGAGTAGTCTAGGCAGAGGCACATGGCTCAATTGGCCAGGCTGTGTCTACGTTGGGGCTTAGATTTACTCTAAAAGTTCGCTGTGAAGCTGTTGTAGACTCTTAGGCTATTTTACACTGATTATAAGCTCAGGTTTTAAGAAATGATTGTTTTCTAAAAGACCAGGCTTCTTAGAGTGTGAAGCAGCTGCATGTCCCATGAATGCTCAGCTTGGGACCATGCAGCCCACCCCCATCACTCCACTACTCAGTGCCCTTGCAGAGAAACCAGCCTGACCACTGTGCCATATGTTCCTGGTCCTGGTCCTCATCTCCTCTGGAGATGCCTGACGTGGAACGTGCCACTCCTTGGAGCTCTACGACTGTAAAGCCTTGACATTCCTCCTGCCTCTCTGGATGTTCCCATCCTTGTACTCTGGGGATTCTCCTGGTGCTGGTGACCCCATGGGTAGGCATCATCTAGAATTGGATCCTCTTTTTCATCTCTGTTTTCAGGAGGGTGTTCACATCCACAGCTACCTCTGCCATAAGGATCTGGTCTGTAGCTCAGGCCTTTGCAGTAATTGATCCTGCCACTCTGTGGTAAGTGGTAAGCTGTCCACCAGGAGGATGTGTGATCTTTCCCTCAGGTTCCACAGGCTTCCAGCAGCATCAGGGTTTGTTTCCCTATCATAAACAATCCGAAGGTGGGCATCATTTTACGGAGACACATGTAGAATGCATCAGCCCTGGGAATAATAGATCTCTAATTTTTTTTTACCTTGATAGATTAAAAATATGGTCTGGGCTGAAGAGATGGCTCAGCAGTTAAGGTGCTTGCCTGCAAAGCCTAATGACCTGGGTTCATTTCCCCAGTACCCATGTTAAGCCAGATGCACAAAGTGACACATGAGTCTGGAGTTCTGTTTGCAGTGGCTAGAGGCTCTGGCATACCCATTCTCTCTGTCTCTGTTCTCTCTATCTCTCTCTGTTTGAAAACAAATTAATAAAAATATGAAAAATTAAAATGTAGTCTTTTATATATATTTAATTTGTATTTTTTGTCTAGGAATAAGGTGGATATTTTCAAGATGCTCCTTCAGCTATAAATTGTCCAGGTTTTTAGTTTTTTATTGATTATTGGATTTTTTATATTAATTTTTCCCCTGTTACATACAGTTGAAGTATTTCATCCTAGGCGCTTTTTCTTAATTTACTTGATGTTGTTTTTTAGCCGTATTGCTTTTCAATATTATAGCAAATAAGTCTATACCTTCAAATTTATAATGCCTTTCTCATGTTTTCTTTATAATTTTGTTTCCTTATGAACAAAGTTTGAGTTAGAGTGAGTGATTGCATTTTCTGCCATTATCTTTAGCTTATAGTTCAGTCATGCAAACGATTTAATTTTATAGGGTTTTTATGTTTTTACCAAAGCAGTTCTGAATACTCAAAATTATGTCATAGATTAAGGGCTGGGGATGCAGTCCACTTGCCGTGCAGGAGACCTGGGTTTGATCCTCAGGACGCATGAACTGGTAGGATGTGGTGGTAAATACCTGTAATCCCAACACCCAGGAGTTGGAGGCAGGAGGGTCAGAAATTTAGGGTCATCGTTGGCTACGTGGTGAATTGGAGGCCAGCCTGAGATACATGAGACCCTGTGTCAAAAACAAAACAAAACAAAACAAAAACAAAACAAAAAGCCCAACAAACAAAAAGTTAAAAGATTAAACTGAGATTGAATGATGCAATCTGGCTTCTTGTAGATAATAGCTCTTTTGACCTTCCAAATCTCTGCCACTTAGCTTAAATCTTTCTGAATAATGTTCCCTGCTCACCAGGTGGCCCTAGGACTTGCTGCGGAGGACCATAAGGCTATATAGACATTATTGAATCAGTTCTGCATTTATCTATAATGTGCACTTGAAATTAAAGGCGTTGTTTAGAAAATAGAGCCAAGTGATGAGTTGCTAATCTATTTGAGGTTTTGAGAATGGACAAGTTGTCACATCTGTTTCCTTCCAGAGACTGCTGGGATTGATGCTGGCCCTGTCTGGAGTCCCTGTGTGAATTCGTGGCCCAGAGCACCTGGGCCGGGCTCTCTTGGCAGGGTGAGGCATACGTGCGTTCTGTGGTTTGACCTTCTGCTCTGAACACCGCGCACTTTAATTCCAGTTCCCCATCTGCTCACCAGCAGAAGCAATAAATACTGCACAGCATAAATATTTGTGTGAAGAACCGAAGTTCATTTTTAAATCTGTGAGTGAAAGACTGAAATGGAAAATTCCTGAGCCTATGATACACCCTGGATCAAGGATGCCGGGCGATTTCTGTTTTTATGTTTAGAAAGTAAGAGTCGTGAAGCCATGTTTACTTGTGGGAGTGAAAAAGACATTCTGCAGCACAGACTGTTCAGAACAGCTTTGCTCTCACCACAGCCGAGTTTGATGACAGGGCAGATTCACGGCACAGTCTTTCTTATTTAGTCTTCTTTGCATTATTATAGATCTATTATATATAGATTATTATGGTTCTTCACCTTATGTCAGAAGTTAGTAAATCCTTACAGATCCTTTTTTTTTAATGTTACTCTCACTTTATTTATTCAATTTCAAGCAGAGAGAGAGAGAGAGAGAGAGAGAGAGAGAGAGAGAGAGAGAGAGAGCATACCAGGGCCACCACCTTGTGGGTCTGGCTTATGTGGGTCCTGGGGAATTGAACCAGGGGCTTTAGGCACTGGAGGCAAGTGCCTTAACCGCTGAGCCATCTCTCCAGCCCAGATCCTTTTTTAAAATCCCTTGAATATTGACCTTTTTTTTAAAATTTTTTTTAAAAATTTATTGTCCATAATGAGTTACAACATTTAGTGGGCAAACAATGAGTTGTTATCCCCAATTACCCATTGCCCTCCCCTCCCCCCTCCACTGGATAACCTCCTCCATGGGTCGTCTGGATCAGTCCTTGT
>PVHP010052446.1:0-11085 GCA_004024765.1 Zapus hudsonius
CGATGGCATGAGCAGAGGGCTGGACATCACCTCTGCCACAGCACTGCAAACAGCGGCAGGAAGGTGTGCCAAATACTGGCAAGGGGAAGCTGGCTTATAACCCCATAAGCCTGCCCCCAACAACACAGCTTCATCGAGGTTGTAAAACCCAAACTGCCATCAGCTGAGGATCTATCTATCAGAACACATTCAATTGTTTATGGGGGACACCTGTATCAAACCATGACAGCTGGGGATCAAGCATTCAGTACACATTAAGTTTATGGGGGACACCCGGATCAAACCACCACACCAAGTGAGACTGTCGCAAAATAAAACCAAATATTCTATTGTTTGTCTCTCCTTCCGCCATTTAAACTGCCACCTGCAGAGACTCTAGATGCTACAAGGGGATGCTGGGAAACTCTGTCCCAGACCTCAGGGTCCCCATCCACCCCAAATCTGTCAGGGACACCAGAAGGTCTATGCTAAATGGGGGTTCTGGCCACAGAGAACCAGCAGGTGTCTCGGAAGGGCCTGGCACTCCTCTGCTGTGGGCTGGTCCACTTTTGGTGGTAGAGCACTTGCTGGGTGATGTAGTCAGCTCCACACTACTGGAATGAACATCCAAGCAGACAGTGTTTATGGGAGGAAGGGATTTATTTCAAGCTGACAGATCCAGCAAGCAAAACAACAAGCAGCAAGCACCTACTGCCAGAGCTCAAAGTGCTCTGAGCACCTTTGGGCTGGAATCAGATCTGCCCCCAGTGACACCCCCTCCCCCCAGAAGAAATCTGCCTACTAGGGGCTGAAGTTGTAAACTCAATTGTAATAAAACACCTGGGTCTATGGGGCCATGCACCTACGATATCATACTCAAACAACCATGCTTAGCACGTGCAGAACTCAATAAATAGGGACATTTAGCAAGTAGAAATTTGAAGGCTTGCTAATGGCACGTTTTACTCAATATGGTAGCTCTACAGACATGGGAAATAATTGTATTTCTACATGCGAGGTATAACATTTATCCATGCATCATATGTACTGACTGCCTGGTATGGATTGGAGGCCTCCTAGCTCAAAGCAGGCAGCCGAGGTATTACAGAACTGGGGCCAGGGAGGGAGAAGGTGTGTCAGGAGGCAGTGGAAAGGGTCGTGGAGGAAAATGTCTCTGAAAGCCTGCTCCAGAGAGTGGGAGATGGGGCTTACTATCATTCTGGAAGCAGGATTGTCTGTTTCCCTCCTGCTAGATTAGGTCACTCACTAGACCTACAGCTCTAAGATTTTTCCATCCTCATTCAGGGCCTTTGCATCACCCCTCCATCCTAGAAATTCCTCCCCACAGTCATTCTGATCTAGTGAAACCTTTCTTGATTTTAGGAAAGCTTTTCATGCCCGGGCAGGGTGTCAAGTTCAATTTAGCATAGCTGCAGAGGACAGAGCCCTCAGGCTGACACTTCAGGCTAGTTCAGGGTCTTTCTGCTCTCCAAGGCCATGCTCCTCAGCCCCAAGGGAGGTGGCAAGTTTATATACCCATAGGTCTCCTGCGGCCTGTCCTCTCAGCTTGGGAGGGCAAGCATGTGACTCACCCTGCTGTCAATCAGTGCCTCCGCTTGGGCAGGTGCAGTACATGTTTGTTGAGGGAATATAGGTACAAATAGAAATTTTTCAATTTTACTTTTCTCATTTTAGAAAGCAATATGTTCTTTCTAAAAAAAAAAAAGACTTAAAAAAAGAAATTAAACGAATCACAGAGATAAACACCGATAACAATTTTGTGTCTTTCAGTCTTTCCCTATACACTTTTTGTTTTGTGAAACTGAGATTCTATTGAATATACAGTATAGTGTATTGTAGAACAATTTTTTTTCTCAAAATGTGACTGTATCGTTCCTTCTATTCTTTTTTGTGTCACTCCCCCAACTCCACTTTAACAATAGCATATGGCCACTGTAGAAAATTTTGGAAAATCACACAAAAAAGTATTTAAAAAGAATGTAAATTGCCTATAATTGCCTGCTATAGATTTTTCTAAGAGCCAACAGCCCCGTGTTTCCTTTGAGCATTTTTCTATGCATAATTTTGTTCCGGTTAGTTTCTGATAAAATCACAGTAAGTTTCCAGGTGATCCCCACCCAGGAAGTGGGAAAATGGTTTTTCTGCTGTATGGACCACTTCAAGGCCTTGGGAGTAGGGGGCTGCCCCTACTACCCTGGCCTCAAAGCCTTTTGTGAGTCCCAGGCCTCCCGTGAAGCCCCACTTAGGTAACTTGATCACCTTGAGCCTTACTGTCCCTGTAGGTTTTCTTAACAAGACCAAATTTATGTGTCCCACTGGGACCTCCTCAAGCTACAGGCCTCCCCTTCCCAGAGCCCACCCACCGCCACCCTGCCACCCAGCAAGCCTTTGAGAGACAGGCGCCAGCCCCTGGCGACAGGTCGGAAATGCCACTTCTAGCAGATCTGGGTTCCCAGGCCCCAGTCATAAACAGGAAGCCATTCCACCACGCCTAGGGGAGACAAGGGGTGGGTGTGGCTGTGGGATGATTTCAGGTCTGCAAAGTACAGGGTCACTGCGTTGTGCCAGGGTCACCCCTGCAGGTTCTCTGCTTGTCATTTACACATAAACTTGGCAGTTGGGAGGAGCCAGGATGCTACACTGGCAGGCGGAGAGCAAGCAGGGGGGACAGCCCCCCAGTTCCGCCACTGTTGACTCCTGCAGGACCCTCAAAGCTCTTGTCTCCTGTGTCCAGTGTCTGATCCTCAACCTAGGGAAGGCCAGTGGCACCATGCCCGGGCATGAAAAGCTTTCCTAAAATCAAGCCCTCAGCAAACACCTTCCTGAAGGAACCTAACACAGGAAAAATGCACTTCCCCAGTACAGCTGGATGGCCCTCAAATGACGCCTCTCAGGAAGCAATGCTTCCGGAAGGCTCTGCTCCCCAGCCCCAACAATAGTGTGGCAAATGACTAGTAGTGGAGGTGAAAACGTCCATCATGGGAAGAACCTGTAAGGACCCCTTCTGAAGAAGAGGGTCCACGATGACCTGAGAAGGGAACCTAGGGCCTTCTGGATGCTAGGCAAGTGCTCTATCGCTGAGCCACATCTCCAGCCATTGTCGTTGTGAAGACTGATTGTCTTGTAATCCGGCTGGCCTAGAACTGCTAGTCCCCCTGCTTCCACATCCCCAGTGCTGGGATTCCAAGTCAGGACCACCATTACCAGCTTTGGAATGCTCATGTCACACTGCTCAAATCTCAACCAATCAGCAGGATCCACATGTGCTTCATTCTTCCTGAAACTTGCAGCGCTGGAAGCACCCAGGGGTGCTGGGTGGCTTCGAGGCCAGTTCCCTGACGTGACAGCCAACGGGATACAGAAAGGTATCAGGGAACAGTGACACCCAAATCTCAGTCCTTTACATGAAACTTTCCAATGCCCTCCTATTGTGGGCAGGGATACCTGCTAGGCCCCTTGGCACTGGCCCTGGACACAGAGGCTCACCAAGAGCTGGCTCTCATGAACCTACCCAGGGGACTGCTGAAGGAGGAACCACTCAGACCTACCCTAATTATCCCAACCAGGACCAGCCTAGGAAACTACCCAGATGTTGTAATTACCTTTGCATTGCTGGGACAAAACACCTGACCCAAAGCAGCTGATGAGAGGTAGGTTTGGGCTTACAGTCTAGAGGGGAACTTTCAGTATGGCAGGGAAATGATGGTAGAGCAGAGGCTGGACATCACCTGCTGCCAATGCAGCTAGCGGAAAACAGCAAGAGTGAGCTGTGCTCTGGCAAGAGGAAGCTGGCTATACCAGCCCACCCAGCAACACATCTCCTGCAAGGCTCCACCTCCCAAATTGCCTAGGGAGCAAGCACTCAAAACACATCAGTTTATGGAAGAGATCTGATTGAAATCAGCACTCCAGACAAAGGCCAGGTGACTCTAGGTGCAGCCACAATAAGAAGCCCTTGAGGTTGTATGTCTCTTTGCAGAGGTGTTGAAGCCAAAGACAGCAGGAGACACTGCATTGCTGGGTCTCCTTCAATTGAGTCCCAATGTGCATTAATGTATAATGAGACGTCCTGTAGTAGAGAAACCTGTTTGACTTTGCTGAACCCAACATTTCCTAGACTTTGTTAGACTGATGAGAATTTTGGTAACAATGTTCTATTACAAATCAAATGAAAAATTGCCACTTGCCTCATGATCCAGTGATACTTTTTAAGCAAATTCATCTTCACATAAGTGTTCATTTGGTGTCTATTAGTTTTCAGGCATAATGATGGCTCACAAATAAAACCAGGTGCACAAAGCGGTGCATGCATCTGTAGTTCGTTTGCAGAGGCTAGCGGCTCTGGTGCTTGCCCATTCCCCCTTTCTCTCTCTCTCTCTCTCTCTCTCTCTCTCTCTCTCTCTCTCTCTCTCTCTCTCTCTCTCTCTCTCTCTCCTTACAAATAAAGAAAAGAAGTTTGCTTGAGTTTCTGTTACATGTAAGGAACTGCTCTACACACCGGGGACACAGAGAAAAGACACAGTCCCAGCTGTCAGAGAGCACACAGTCTAGTGGCAGAGGATGACAAAGAAAAAGATGACGACCATCCATTGTGAGAAGTAATGGGGGTGGGAGGCACAGAGGACAGGAGAAAGCTCCATGGACGAGGTGATATTAAGATCATGTCCTTGAGAAGTCAGGGTGGGTGAGTTTGCACAGCCACCAGGGGTCAGGATCAATGCAGAGAAGAGAATCCACTGTAGTTAGTTGACACAGAAAAGGATTCCTGGGGGGGGGGGGAATGAAGAGACTGACAGGTCTTTGGAGAACTAAAGAAGCTCACTCCATGCTGAACTTCCAGGAAAGGCTCTCCCAAAGCCACACCACACAACTGAGCTGATACCATCAGGGGACCATGACACAGTTGGAAGCCACCACAGCCAGTGTCTCCCCTTCCCCCTCTCTCAGATGCAAAATCAAGTCTCACACAAGAACATCTGATTGGCTAAACCTCCTCCTTCCTAGAACCCTGGCAGCAAGGGAGCCTGGGCCATATAATACTGAGCTGTCTGAAAGAGGTGGAAATGGACGCTGAACCATGGCATCATTCTCGAAAGTACACTCTAAGGAAAACAAGCACAGTGTGAATTTAGGGCTCATCTTTGCAAAATATACTCTGCTTTTAGGGCTTCTTTATTCTGCCTCCCTCAGGGCACCTCCCCCTATTCTGGACATGCCCAAGGCACTCATTAAAGACTTCCAGAACGCTGGGTTTATGAACCAGCCTCCTGGTCACCACTTGATCTCTGGGGTGGGCATGTAGCAAGATGAATAAAGTCAACCTTTTCTTTTTTTTTGGGGGGGGGGTCTTGCCTGGAATAAATTGCTACTTTCTTGAACACACAGAAGGCTGTATTATTATGAAGGTGTTCTATATTATTACTGAGAACAATTATTCAGAAACCAAAAGCCTAAAGCTGACTAGGTTATATTCTCAGCGGGAAATTGCAGAAACCATTACTCATTAACTTTTTAGCTCATGAAAATAACCTTTTTTTCCTCTGTCTGGCTTTGCACCCCAAGGAAGGGCTTGCCCCTCAGTGCTCACGCTGCACTGTGCTGCTTTAGGTAAACTGATGGTTGAGAAGGCAGGAATGACCATGCCTGGTCCAGAGCTAGAGCTCCCTGTGAGGGGCCTAGCTGGAGCCTCCACCAAGGGGGACTCTGGGAATGAAGTTTGGCTTGGGGATCTTGAGTAAGTGTGCTTCCAGAGATGCCCCAGGTTGCTGCTAGAGATTTGAATACCCATGTGCCCAGGCCTCCCTGGCTGTGACCATGGGTCCGGAGGCATGGTGCCTCCCTCACTGTCCACCAGAGCCTCCAGTGCTCTACCCTGGTTAGCAGGAAGCGGCGCCCCTGGAAGCAGACATCTGTCCAAACCCCACAGGAGGCACAGGAGGTCTAATTAATTAATGTCTGGAGCACCTGCACAACCTCAAATGAGAGGTGCAAGGCGACCACAGCCCAATTAATTACCACTATTGACGGAGCCTTCCAACACCTCCTCCTCCCCCATTGCAACCAGCGTGCCCAACCTCAGGGCAAAGTTGGGCAGAAGCCAGCCAAAGAGGCTGCCCGGTGCGTGAAAGAGCCAGCCAGCCCAGCTAGCCTGACCCATCTGGAATGCCAGCTCCTCATGGCCGGGGTCTACAGCTTTCCAAATCCAGTGACTGGCACGTTTCTGGGAGGGATCAATTTCTTCAAAGCAAATGATTGCCTTCTTCAAGGTGGTTGAGTGTCTTCTTTCTCAGAGCTGGGCACCACCAGGTGAGACCTTGTTCTAAAACTCTGCCTGTGGTAGTTGGAAGGAGTGTCCCCCAATAGATTCAAGAGTTTATTAAACCTTGTGATTTGTCTCCAGCCTTCTGGCTGGAAGAAGTGTCACCTTAGCCTGGCCTTCTGGGCTCCAGCCTGAAGGTGTGTATGGGATGGATCTGGAATTCCAGCCATAGACATACAGAGAACAGTCTGGACTCTGCAGAGCTTACTATTTGTTGGTGTGTGTGTGTGTGTGTGTGTGTGTGTGTGTGTGTGTGTGTGTGTGTGGTGCTGGTGATGGGTTTCTCTCTCTGCTTGTGTCTATGAAGGGGGTGGGGGAAGGCAACCTCCTTAACCATTCTGGAACTTCCCCTGGATTTATAACTTAAATAAATCCTTTCCTTCCCAAACTGTGCCTAGTTTGGAGATTCATCTCAGGGGTGTATGGCTGACTACAACACTGCCCCTGCCTCCAAGTGGACTGGATCCCCGCTAATATCTGCAAAGCCCAACACACTCCAAGGACCCCTTTTAAATGTACCATAAGAGGTGGCGGGAGAGGGTTATGATCTGGGTACTTTGTGTATATGTATGGAGACTGTCAATAAGGTTTTTAAAAAATATTTAATTTATTTATTTACTTGCAAGGAGAGAGGGAGAGCAAATGAGTGTGCCAGGGTCTCTAGGCACTGCAAATGAACTCCAGACACATGGACCATTTTGTGCATCTGGCTCCACGTGGGTACTGGGGAATCAAACCCAGGTCATTAGGCATTGCAGGAAAGTGCCTTAAATGTTGAGCCATCTCTGCAGCCCAGTAAGTGTTTAAAAATGAAATAAATGCCCCACAGAAGCCAAGAATGGTGAGTAGCATCTGTATTTCTAGCACTCAGAAGGCTGAGGCAAGAGGATTGCCTCGAGTTCCAGACCAGCCTGGGCCACACCTTGCTGGCAATGTAGCTGCATTGGTAGAGTGCTTGCCTAGCAGACAGGAGGCTCCCTCCAGGTTGGCTTCCCTGCACCTCGTAAACTGGAATGGTAGCATTTGCCTATAATCTTAACACTCAGAAGGTGGTGGCTGGAGGATCCGAAGTTCAAGGTACTATTCAGCTACATAGCAAGTTCAAGGCCAGCCTGGGATATGTGAGACTATCTAAATAAATAAATGCACCACCGTCAAATGTAGATTCCCCTTCGTATCTACTTTTGGGCTCCTGTCTTCTACCTGTCTTCCTGGTTTAGCGTCATGCCTACGGAGAGGGGCAGGGAAAGGGGAAAATGTCCCTCTAACTGGAGGTTATGGCTTTGCTAACACCAAACTGGAGTGTAGAAAACAGGGCTATTTCACAACCCTTCCTTGTATATTTCATTGCATAAGAGATCAGTGAGTGTTTACTTCCCCAACTCCAAGCACAGGCTTTGGCCAGCTCAGTTCTCTGGATTTAAGTTCAAAGTTGACTTGGCTTTCCTTTGTCCTCGGGCCACCAGAACTGAGCCTGTCTGGAAATGAATGTTGCTGGCACACCAGAGCATTCTGGGATAGACATAAAAGGGGGGGGGGTGTCAAGGCCTATGTGGACAGAGTCTGTGTGTCAAGGCCACTACTACCTCTTACACCGTCTGAGGCCTCATGACCAGAGGGACCCCACTCAGGCAAACACATCCCTGAGTGAGAGCCCAGTGGGGAGGTGGAGCATTGATTTCCAGCACCCCTACACTTTAGCCTAGATACCCTCCTGGGTGACCTCTCTCTACATGAGTGGCTTTTCTTCTCCCCAGGCCCATCCCTGGTCCATTCCACCCTCCTCTCCACTTCTTGCTTTTTTCCTCCACCTTGGCTGCTTTCCAGTCGGCAGAGGGGAGCTAGGAGTTGTGTGCGCAGTGGCCCAGGTCACCAATCCTGCCTCTCTGGGTGACAACATAGCCTTGTTTTCTTACCTTTTGTGACCTTTAGAGAAAGAAACTACAGCTATATTGCTCAGGCAGGGAAAGGGCCCCAGGCGTGGTAGATTCACAAGTGTGTTGGGGGTGCTCCTAAAATGAACTAGCAGCCTTCAATATTAATGCCCAGTGTTAAATTAAAATAATTTAATGCCAGGAAACTGCAGACCCCCTCAAACCTGCCCAGCCCACACCCCCATAGCAGAGCAGTTATAGTTCCTTGAAATATTAGATGCAAAATGAATTCTCAAACATTCAAATTGAGTAAGAGTAAGAATTTCTGGGATAGTTTTTGAAATGAACCCTGTTTTTTAAACCTCTATACTACTCTGTTCCAGTGGCCTGAACATTTTTAAAGGTGGATAGGGCAACTGTGCCACCTTTAATATGGAAAGGTTTTGGTTGCCTTGAGGTTTTGTGGGTGGTTTGAAAATCCATAGTTCAGCAGCAGCGCAGTATGAATGCAACTAACAAAACCCCCAGGATCTAAGGAGCACCCCAAGATGAACTCAAGATACCCAAAGAATAGGAATAAATGAATTTCTTTTTTAAAATATTTTTTCATTTTCAAGTAGAGAGAGAGAGAGAGAGAGAGAGAGAGAGAGAGAGAGAGAGAGAGAGAGAGACTGGCTTATGTGGGTATTGGGGAATTGAACCTGGGTCCTTAGGCACTGGAGGCAAGTGCTTTAACCGCTGAGCTATCTCTCCAGCCCTGATTTTCTAACCTGTCAAAACCAACTTCTTTCTCTACCTGGGGCACAGCTTTGGGGGCTGGATGCTCCTTCATTGCATAGATCTATCCTAGACACAATGACCACCCAAGATCCAAGATGCCCCTTCCGAATGAATCTAAGTAGGGGCAAGGCAGCCTAAGTGTGGGAACCTCTTGCCCAGGTGTAGTGGGCTGAACAGAGGTCTGAAAGCAACTTCAGAAATTTGCAACACAGAGCATTGGAAAAGTAGATTCAGGCTTCCATCTAGGCTCTGTCACCAGAGAGTGAGCTGAAGTAAGCATCACCTCCAACCTTCTACCTCACCTCAGCCCACCCCTGACTCCCTCCCAACTCCAGGGGAGCAGCCTCCTCCCTTCCTTGAGACTAGACCATCGCCTCCTTTACAGAGGGACTGGTCATGGCTCACAAAGCTTTCATCTTTAAGACTTCAAAGAACACCCTCAAAAAATGCCCAGGGCACAATTTTCCAAAGATCCAGGAAATCAGATGACTCACCTGTGCTGGCACCAGCCTAAGGTTCCGGCTTCTCTTCTTAGTAGACAGAACCACGCCTACCAGGCCCCACCTTGCCACCAACCCAAAAGACCTATTAGCAGAGCTGGATACCTCACATGGTTAGGAAGGCTATTCATAAATAGATGATGAAATAATTTCAAGAGTCATCTCCTTCTAAAGTTTTCCTCTGTGTGGGTGCGTGTGTATTGTGTGGTTCTTGTAGTTGTTGTTTGGAGACAGGGTTTCATGTATCCCAGGCTAACCTTGAACTTGCTATGTAGCTAAAAATGAACTTAAATTTCTGATCCTCTTGCTACCACCTCCCAACTGCTGGGATTACAGGTACCAGCCTCCACACCTGGTTTATGAGGTGCGGAGGATCAAACCCAGAACTTCGTGCATCTAGGCTTGGGAGTCCGGAACCTCAAGAGCAAGCAGCTGCAGAGGCAGATATAGGAGACCCAGTGGAAGCTGCTCCAGCAGCCTAGGGTCCAGTAGTCTAAGCCCAAGAGCCCTGGGGGTCCTCAGATCTGGCGGCCCAAGCATCTAGTGAACATGCCAAAATTCAAAAGTTCCCAAAGCCAGCCTTGGTGGCACACACCATGAATCCCAGTGGAGGCAGAGGTAGGGGGAGGATTGCTGTGAGTTCAAGGCCAGCCTGGGACTACAGAGTGAGTCCCAGGTTAGCTTGGGCTAGTGTGAGACCCTACCTTAAGAATAAAATAAAATAAAAAGTTCCCATCAAGTGCTCCATTTCCCTTGGTGTCCTGGTTACCACCAAGTAGCTTTGCTGCTTTCAAGAAGATGATGTCAGCTTTCTGCCTGCGGGACCCACAGCCACAGTCATTCAATCAACACAGGATAAGCCAGTGAGACAGAAACCAATGATTCTTGACACAAAAACCCTTAAGCTCACAACTTTAAAGCATCCTTAATATTCATCCACCACGACTCAGGGAACTGAGCGGAAGAGGGGGAGGAAAGATTGTGAAAGCCGTGGTGGGGGAGAATATCAGAGGGCATGATACCCCTCAGTAACAACACACTTGGGTCATGAGAACCCGGCTTAAGACTGGGCTATCCATGGTCCCCTACCACAAAGACTGAACCATACGGCCCACGGATGAGGATATCCAGCTGACTGGGGATGGGGAGGGGGGCAATGAGGAATTTGGGATAACAACTCATTGTTGGCCCACTAAACAATGTAACTCATTATGGACAATAAAAAAAAAAAAGAAGATGATGATGGATGACTTAGCAGTTAAAGCACTTGCTTGCAACCCTGGCTGCCCACGTTCAAATCCCCAGTACCCATGTAAAGTCGATGCACAAAGTGGCACATGTGTATGGAGTATGTTTGCAGTGATAAGAAGCCCTTGGTGCACCCATTCTCTCTCTCTCTCACTCTCTCTCTCTCTCTCCCTGCCCCTGTTTATCCTGCTATCCTGACAAAGAAAGAAAGAGAGAGAGAAAGAAAGGGAGAGAGAAAGGAAGGAAGGAAGGAAGGAAGGAAGGAAGGAAGGAAGGAAGGAAGGAAGGAAGGAAGGAAGGAAGGAAGGAGAGAAGGAAGGAAGGAAGGAAGGAAGGAAGGAAGGAAGGAAGGAAGGAAGGAAGG
>PVHP010052447.1:0-11103 GCA_004024765.1 Zapus hudsonius
CTCTCTAGGTAGAGAGAGAGAGGAGGTGGACAGAATGGGAAGGAAGAAGCCCTCTGTCCTGAGAGTGCTTGGTGAGGCTCAGCACACTGTCCACTATAACGTCTTACAATTCTTAGAACCGTGCTCTCTTTTGTACCCCAGCAGGGACTCCTTCAGCTTGAGAAGGGCTTCCAATTGCTCAGTGTGGATAAAACCATGCAGTGGAGACACTGGCCACATCCTGACAAATGCCATAGCTGAGGAACCACAAGAAAAGGGGGTCCAAGCCACACTCCTGATTCCATGCGAATGAGGCTGTGAGACATGCAGATGTCATTCTCATCACCTGGTGTGCACCTAATGACACATTTTCCTAGGCACTGCCCCTCATTCTTAATACGAATATACAGAGCCATAAAGGAGCAAGTCTACATTACTGCAGTTGGCTGGCACTGGGCATGGTGGGAGTGAGGAGGTGTGAATAGTATTTCATTATGTTGAACTTCACAGAATAGCTACCAGACTTTATGAGTATTTTTATTGCTGAGTGCTCTATATTCCTCAGGTTCAAATGAATGCTCACCCTTGAAATCACAGAGAAGGGCCATTGCTGTACAGTTCCAGAAGTAGCTGGGTGGAAGGAGATGGTAGATAATACCAAAGAGTCACTGTAACAAGAAGCAAGAAAACTGTTCAACAATCAGCACAGAGTCAACACCGAAGGTTCTGGAAGGAGTGGAGGATTGCCTTCTATAGGGAGTTTGATGAGCAAACCTGACACATAAATGTTTTCAACTTTGAGGATGTAGCCTCCCTATGTCATCGGTAATCATCCAGGGACTATGCATGCCAGATTGTACCCCAGGATTTTTTATAGCTGACAACTTGAGTCAAATATCTACTCATGTAGTTCATGGATGGGATCTTCTTAACTAATTATGTAAAGACCTTGATTGTTTTCAAGGATTTATTGTTACAAGTCCAGAAGGTAAGACCAGCTTTACTAATAATTCCTGAAATCAGAATTATAATTTACCAAAGTCAGAGAAGTCTAACAGAGTTTAACCTTGATGTTCATGCTATTTAATTCCTTCTTTCAACAAATACTTATTGAACACCTGATATAATGATGTCCTGGGGAATAATGCTGTGAGCAAACTGGAGAACCCTGTGCTCAAGAATTCAATTCCTGTAACTTCCCAGATCAGGCAAAGTAGCACAAAAGCAACCAGCCATACCGTATTGTGGATATGGTTAAGAAGAATGCAGAGGATATACTCATGAAATCTGTAATGCAGGTTACAGGTTCCTTGCACAGAGAAAACCAATTGTTTGGCTCCCTATTTATGACACTCAGCAGACCTATGAACACACATTTATTTAACGAGAACTTTTAAAATAAATGAGTGAATGTCTGTCTCAGAGGGACCCATACATATTTCTTCCAGGATGACTCTCTCTCTGAAAGCAAACAGCGTATCACTTTTCATAAGATGTGGTCACAGGGGAATTTAAGCTTCCTGCAGGGAAAATATTCTGAGCTAATTGAGCAAAAGGTTTATCTTTTCCTGACAGCTCCTGAACCCAGAAGCTTCTGTATTCCATTGACCTTATTTGTTCTCAGAGGCAAAGAGGAGACCTGCTGAAAAGAACACACACACACACAAAAGCCAGTTAACTCACTTCTAAAGAGATGTGTTCTTCAATCATACTGCCTCTCCTGGTGACCTGCTCTTTACCATTTGTAGAGCTGGTTATCAAGCCCAGCAATGACCACAAAAACCTGACCTTGAGGACCTCATGAAGAAGTATATGATAATCACAAACCACAGTGGTTTGACTCCCCATTCACTCTCTAGAGAGCACGAAGTGTGAGCAGTGTTATCTAAGTCATGTTGCCAGTGAAGAACCTTTTGTAGATGGGGTGATTCATTCAAGGTCACACATGCCTGTTTACCTTCTGCAGGGCCAGCATGAAAATGCATTATCTGTCAAACACCAAAGTGTGTAGTCTCAATCAGCACATCTTCCTACTAATCAACCCACCCATCCTCCCATACTACTGGACACATATTCCAGGGACAATTGTACATACAGATTGCCAGGGTCTGACCCCAGATGGATCCCCGTTTCTTCTATTTCACCATATCTTTAACCTCTGTCTCAGTTATTTTCTTTTTACCATAAATGTGGAAAATAAGAGAAGCTACCTGAGATAATTACTGAAGGTAAAGGTACCGTGAGTTAGTGAGATGGTCACAATGTAGAGATGCTGGCTTTGTGGTACCACATCAGTGCATCCTCTAGTCCTCAGGCCTCCAGTCCTTCTAAACTAGTTCTAGGTTGGCCCTGTTTGTGGTAATAAAAACCAGTGAAGTGAGAACAGTTTCTATCCTTCAGGTTAAGGAGACGTATTAGATGGTCGAGGTGTTTATGTAGTGCTGGGGATTGAACCCAGGGCCTCAAAGGTACTAGAGAAGTGAAGTGCTTTCTCACAGAACTATGTCCTCACTCTGAAGAGAACGATTTGCTAATCATGTTCATCCGAAAGCAGTATCAGACTCAAGCTAGCCTCCTGAATAGAAGCTCTCAAGGAAAAGATTAAATTGAACGCTGCCCCCACCATTTATGCCTTAAGTCGAGATTTCTCAACTAGACAGCCAGGGAAAGTCAAGATTTTCTGCTACATTGACTCCTCCTCTGATGTTCTCCCTCCATTATGTGGACACAAAGGGCTGAAAGCACACCCTGGATGAATACTTTCTTTCAAAAGAAAGGCCAAAGTTTATACAGCATGTCACCAGCTCAAGGGTTTTACAGAAAACAGGAAACATTGAATTCACACTAGAGTGTTTACATTCCCAGAAACCCACTACCATTTCAGGGCACTCTGACTTAACTTATTTATAGAGTATTACTTAATAAATTTTTTTAAAAAAAAATAATAACTCCAGACCTTTCACAGTGCTCTTTCGTCTACAGGACTAATGGCAAAAATAAACAAGCTCAAGCCAGACCAATTACCAACACCACACACAGAGAACAGGAAACAGGCAGCAGGGGCCAAAGAGAATTTCTTCTCCTTTATAGAGCCTTAGGGTGGGGTCTTACAACCCTTCCCCAGACTTAATGGCTTCCTGAGTCTCTGGAATTTCCTTCCTGCACTGCCCACACAGGAAAGGATGTTTACTTCCAGCTTCTTTGAGCTTCTTTACATCCTGCCCCTTGCTGAGATGCTGCCTTCCTATAAACATCCTCAGAGACCCACCCAAGATAATTAAAAAGATCAAGTTGACAACAAAACCTAACCATCACAGACAGTAATTAGAGACCTGAAAATTGATGAAATGAATATAATTCCTTGAAAAGTCAGCATATTTCCATGAAGACTGTCATAATAAACTTGTAATCTAGATGGCCTTGAGCATGACTTTTCAATTTCCCAGTGTGGTATTTCTATCTATTTCTAAAACTATATCTGTACTTGACCCTCTCTCCTGAATGAAATGCTTAATATTTGTTGAATGAATATTGAATGAAGGTAGAAAATAATAATACCAGGGTCAGAGAATAGCCTCATGTATTTAGAGTTTTATTTCATTTTTCTTCCTAAACAACACTTTCAGAAATGGCACTAGAGTCAAATGAATTTCGTTTGAAAAATCCATGAAGAAACATAGCTAATGAAGCCAAGGATAATTTAATTTGCATTTTCTCATTGAGAATCTAAGAAGAAAGGCTTGTTTCATATTGTATATATTAGGGAAGTACTAGCTGTTATAGTATTTCCCAAACTTCAATGGCTTAGCCCCATAAACATTTATTCCTCATTTGTATACGAATCCTGCACTTCTGTTCCATTTTCGTATGTGGTATGCCTCTGTGCTGACATTCAGGGACTTAATCTCTATAGTTTTGTGGCTTTGACATTCCAACATATTTTGGGACCAGGTAACAGAAGAAAAGACATTATTTTTTGTGTCTTTGAACTTTTTATTGACAGCTTCTATAATTATTGATAATAAAAACATGATGATTTCCTCCCTATCCCCACTTCCCTCCTGTCAAATCCACCCTCCATCGTATCCCCTCCCCATCTCAATTAGTCTCTATTTTGTTTCAATGTTATCATCTTTTCCTCCTGTTATTAAGGCAGTGCCATGAATATCAAGGCCACTTTGTGTCTGGAAGATTGCATTGCAAGCAGTCCTGCCCTTCCTTTGGATCTTACAATCTTTCCACCACCTCTTCTGCAATGGTCCCTGAGCCTTGGAAGGTGTGGTAGAGATGTCTCAGTGCTGAACACTGCACTGTCACTTCTCAGCACTATGGTGTCTTTTGAGTCATCTCAGTGGTCACTTCCATCTGAAAAGAGAAGCTTCTCTAGCCAAAAGTGAGAGTATTACTATATTATATGTTAATATATAGGTATACACATAAAAGTGCTAAAACTGCCTTAAAATGCAATTTGATGGACATAACATATGCATTTAGCTAGACAGCAGCAAATGCTATTTCCCTAGGGCTAATGACCTCCCCCATCATAAGCTTTTTACTAGGTCTTCATACCAGGCATGTATTCCCTTCTGAGAAGCAGGCTTACAGTTCAATTAGGGAGTGGTTAATTTCCCTGAAATAGATGAGCCACTATTGGACCAGTCGTCACATTTGGCCTTGGCTGATCAATCTTAAGACTTTAAGGTTCATTTCTGTTTACCACCATTAATTACTTTTCTCTCTCATAGAGCTGAATGCAACCATAGCTTTTTCCAACTTTCTGTCAGCTAGTTAACAGGGAGAAGGTTTTAAGCTCAGTTCCAACTTGATTTCTCAGTGACCTGCAGCTTGATTTCTCAGTGACCTGCAGCCCAAGCATGTAGGGTCTGCAGCAATAGGCTCTTACCATCTCATTCTGGTGGGAAACTAAGAAAGCCTTGTCAATGGCTTGTAATATTTTGGGGCACTCAGGAACCTCTCTGGCCAACAACTCACTGGCAAGTATCCCATCTCTGGCACTGAAATTTATCTAGTAACAATCTATGGCTTCAGGGTGTGTGATTATCCAAAACAGTAGGTTTCCATATGGCTTAGTCTTCACCTCTTAAATTTTTATGAACCCTCCTCTCACCCTGCCTTTACTCAATCCCTTCCCCTGAATCCACTTAGACCATTACACACCCCAGAAATCTGTCCGTCTTACCTGTATACAATACCCTCTCCTTAAGTCTCTGGCCCACGTTCTCTCTCACATATGGATCTTAGCTACAAATGTTTATATTTGTATGTGAGTTGGAGTAAAAGTCAGTAGTAGAAGTCACTAAGCTAGACAGGGGCTTTAAGAGAGGGAGGAGAGGAGGAAAACTTTATTATACTCACTTCTTTAATATGCGCATGCAGAGTAATACACATTTCTTTCACTCACATTCCACTGGAAAGTTCATGGCCGGTTTCTGACTAATTCATACTGGAAGTGGGAAATTCTTGTCCCTGGTGAAGCAGCTACATAGCAATCTCAACCTCCCACTATGGAATGGGAAATGCCCGTTTGTGTGAGCCCTTGCCATCCACACTCTCCCTTCATGTGTATAAGGCTCTGTATTAGTCAGGGTTCTCTAGAGGAAACAGAGTTAACAGAATGGATTGTAGTAAAGGGGAATTTATTGGGGTAGCTTACGACAGTCCAACAATAGCAGTCTGCAGGCCCACAGGTAAAGCAACCAGTAGCTGTTCGGTCCACATGGCCGGAGGCCTCAGCAGTCCCAATCCAGCCCAGAAGGCCTGATGGTTTCCTTGGGAGTGGCTGCTCTTCAAGTCCACCATGTAAGGCTGAGGAAACTGGCTTCCAATGTCCATGAAGGGTAGGAGAGCAGGATGCGAGTGCAAGTCCTGAATAAGCACCAGTAGCCAACAAGCAGGGAGACCAGGAGAGAATTTTTCCCCTTTATATAGCCTTAGGGTGGGGTCTTGCAACCCTTCCCCAGACTTAATAGCTTCCTGAGTCTCTGGAATTTCATTCCTGCACTTCCCACACAGGAAAGGATGTTTAGTTCTAGCTTCTTTGAGCTTCTTTACATCCTGCCCCCTATTGAGAGACTGCCTTCCTGTAAACATCCTGAGAGACCCATCCAAGATAATTAAAAAGATCCAAGTTGACAACAAAACCTAACCATCACAGGCCCCAAAGAGTCATGACACTATGTTTGAGTCTTCCCATATAATAATTTACTGTCTCTAAGACTCTGAAGTATTAGCATAATATGAGCTTCAGAGAAGGCTATGAGCTTAACAGACTTTACTAGTCTCCAAAAGTATATCTGGTTGATGAGAGACAAAGATTTAAATTTGTGACAGTATGATTCTAAAGCCTTTAATGTATCTACTGAATCAAAGATAGCTTCGCATTTTCAAGAATTTCACATTTTTAAAAGAATCTTAGAAGTAACTGAATGGACGTTTTAGAATACTGGATTAGATTATATTTTAAACTGTTTTGGACAATTCCTTCCTGTTTGATTGGTGGGTATAAGTATAGAAAGATGTTTAAATTACTTATAGATAAAACAATTATATCAGCACATAAGAGTTCAATAAATTAATCTTTTCTGGAATATAATCAAAAGTAATTTTAAACAACAATTTTTTTCAGAACAATAGGAATGCATTTAGATTTCAGAATAACTGAAATTAGCGATGGGAGTGTTTGCAAGATTTTCATTCTTTATGTTTAGGTAAATATAAAGCGGCTTGACTTTTTGTCTTTTTCTGTGCCAAGTTTAGTGACTTTTACTGAAGATTCTTTTTTCTCCATATTATTATGTTTAAGTGAAGTAGACAAATAGTCAGGCCTCCCCAGGAGCTGTGGTATAGGTGAATGGATAAATGGGTACAGGGTTTTATTTGAAGGTGATGAAAAGGTTTGATATTGCTGGTGAGAGTTGTGTAACTAAATGCAATAAAGATTATAGTGTATGATTACATATTAACAAAGTCATTATTTTAGAGAAAACTGACTTCTTCAGATGGAGGTAAGTAGCATGTGGAAAATGCCAAGTATCATCAATTGTGGTAGAGACTTACTCCACCCCAGATAAAGTTCCAACAAACAGAACAGAATACTTCCAAAGGGAGAGAAATCTGTAATTGTCCTAGTCAGCCTTGACCAAGAAAATATACATTAACAGAGATGGAGATGGTGTCTCAGTTCTGTGAATGGAGTTGCTCTGAGAGAATGGGGAAGTCATTGTAACCAAGCAGCTACAGAATCCTTATATAATCTCTCTCTCTCTCTCTCTCTCTCTCTCTCTCTCTCTCTCTCTCTCTCTCTCTCTCTCTCTCTCTCTGTATTTAATATCTTAGACCATAGCCCCTGTCATGGTTTGATCCAGGTGTCCCCCACAAATAAATGAATGTGTTCTGATAGATCAATCCTCAGCTGATGGCAGTTTGGGTTTTACAACCTCGATAAAGCTGTGTTGTTGGGGGCGGGTTATGGAGGTTATAAACCAGCTTCCCCTTGCCAGTATTTGGCACACCTTCCTGCCTCTGTTTCCATGCTATGGTGGAGGTGATGTCCACCCCTCAGTTCATACCATCGTTTTCCCTGCCAGGATGGAGTCTCCCCTCGAGTCCATAAGCCAAATAAACCTATTCCTCCACAAGCCGCTTTTGTTTGGGTTCTTTCTGCGCAGCAACTAGAAAGATGACCGCAATAGTCCCATATACCTGTCAGGAAATCCACATCAATTTGGTGATTCTAACACTAACAAATTGTATGTCATCAGAAAGCTACATCAATTCTCATGGTGTCTAATTTTATTATTTTAAATGTGATCATATGTCCATCATTTGGCTACCATATATAAAAAATATGATACAATGTATGAAACGCACATGCCATATTCATATAGTCTTTGCACATAACAGGTGCCTCATGTTAAGGAAACCAAGAGGGTGCAGACACTTGCCTTGACGTGAAGGAAGCAATCGTGCATGAAGCAATAGGTATAGAAAACTGCAAATTTGTGATCCTACATTACAGGCAATCTAGAAGAGAAAGAAACGAGAAGGCTTTTCTCATTTGTATTTCTGACTAATTGACTAAAGTGAATGTATAGTGGCTTATTTGTTTACCAGTTTCAGATGCAGTGGATTCAATTGTCTCATCTTGTCTGTGTTCATAGTGGACGTACCTAGAGTGATAACCATCTTCCATCAATTTGTTTCACGTCAGGGGCCTAGGGAAGTTCACTCTTAATGATAAGATGGACATTTTTCTTTTCTCATGTGTACTATATGTGGTGTATGCATGTGTGCGGCACATAGGCATGGGAGGCACTCGTAGGCATGTGCAGGGCAAAGAAGAATATCAGGCGACCTCTTACACTCCTCATCTGCGTATTTCTTTGAAATGGAGTCTCTCTAACTCAGAGCTATGGTTTTCATGAGCCTGATTCTCTGCTCTCCATTGCTCACAGGATTGGGGTTACATTCATGTGTGGTTCTGCCCAACTGCTTACATGAGTCCTGAGAAATCAGATTCAGGTGGTCTCGGGCCTTTTCAGGCTCCCATGCTTTCTCTTAACCCACTCTTAACCCACTGAGCCCTGTCCTTGGCCCTAAAAGTTGACAGGTTAGCATGGTTTTTAAATTAAGTACTTTTAGAGAAATAGACATGAGAATTCCCCATCCCATTGCTTATAACTACTTGGTTTCATTAATCTCCCTTTCCTTGTGAGCATGAAAAGCTAAAAAAATATCAGAGACTGTCCCCACATTGCTGAGGAAGATTATATTCACTTGTGGTGCTCTGCCGATGAAATGACAGCATTTTTAAATTTTAAATTCTTGCCCCTGAGAATTTAAAAGGATGTCCATTGAACATTGTCATTTCTTCTGCAGAGCACCATAACTGAATATAATTATCTTCATTTTATCAAAGAGAACCTGATACTCCTCAAACCAAGAAGCCACTACAGCCTCACACACCCAAGGAGCTGGAGCCGGAGAGGTCTCCTGTCATTTCCCAAAACTTTTCAACAGTGACCTTCATCAAGGACAACAGTTCACCAAGTTGTTTGTGCTGTGTCTTTTGGTCCACGTTCATCATGTGCCTTACTACATGCAGCAAAATAGGGGAAAAAACCCTCAGCATACAGAAAGCAGTTCTTACGTGACTGAACATCTAAATTCTGTCCAAAAAAATGCTAGGGAGAAGCTGTATCCTAGCCCACTCCCTCCTCAACCATTCTGCCAGGATATTCATTCTGGAAGACCCCAAGCTATCATCACTGACAGGGCCTTGGAATTATAGCACAGGTGAGCTTTGTTGAAAGAGTTCTTGGATATCCATAGAGTTTTTACTTGTTCTTAGTTTTTAAAAATATTTTATTTATTCATTTTCAAGCAGAGAGATACAAAGAGAGAGAGAGAGAGATAGAAAGAGAGAGAGAGAGAGAGAAGAGAGAGAGAGTGCACCAGGGCTACCACCTTGTGGGTCTGGCTTATGTGGGTCCTGGGGAATTGAACCCAGGACCTTAGGCACTGGAGGCAAGTGCCTTAACCACTTAGCCATCTCTCCAGCCCATTGTTCTTAGTTTTATTTTATTTTCATTAACTATTTTAGTGTGACAAAAGTACAGAGATATACATGTATGAGAAGCATAATAAAACCCATTTTTTTATATATTGACTAAAAATGTGATGATACAGCAGTGGATTTCTCTAGAAAAAAAATGTCACCCAAACTTTATTAGTGATGTAAAATTTGCAGACTGCTGCCAATGTAGGATGCATTTACCCCCTTTCCCCATCAACTGGCGTTCAGACATTAGTTGCTAATAGTAACTGTCACCCTTTCCTGAAATGTTCTATGTGCCATGCATCATTTGAAATGGAATCTTTACAACACAGCTCTGGGATAATTACTGGTTCCTATCATTTTTCCCACTTTAGTGATAACGTGCAAGCTAAGAACTGTATCAAATATCACATGTTGGCAGTAATAGAGTGAGTGTGACCCCCAAGATACATGCTGCAACTACTCCAGCCCCTGCCTTTTGTAGGTTTATTAGACCTTACTTTGCATTGAACACTGTGCTAAATTCAAACAAGACCAAGATCTAGTCCCTGTCTGCAGGGAGCATCTATCTGCTAATCAGCAAGGGAGAGAGAATGCACAGATAACCACAGTCCATGGGAACAGTCACATTATGTACTACCTCTTGTCAGAAAAGACTGAGACTGGTATCTTTTCTCCTTTGTGGAATATGAATTCAAGGAATTAATAAGTTAAGACGTTATCTGGACTCATTCATCAGGTCAGACTGTGAACAGCAGAGTCATTCTGGCTGTGAAGAAAGATTAAAGAGGTATTTGTATCAAATACTGGGAGTCTTTGTTTGCCACTGTCTATGGAAGACGTGTGCATGGAAGGTGTGTGGTGGGGCCTGAGGTGGAGAGGAGCTTGTGTGCATGGAACCAAATAATGAAATGCAAGACTGAGAAGCATGTGTGAGCTGGGGAGCCGGGAAGCAGAGGGGTGGCAGTGCTGATCTTCTGGAAGGTTATTGGATGCTCCCCAAATAAGCTTTGTTCATGAGATCCGAAAGGAACATTCCATAAAGTTGAGTATGTATGTGTGTGTGTCATCCTTTTTGCTCGGATTTCGTGACAAAATAGAGCTATCATCTTCTTCCTGAGTTCATTGGTATTTCTTAATCAAAAGGATTTAACGCTATAATCATTTTATGGGTTGGTCAGGAAGGAGCATATGACATTGTATTAATGCTGAAAAGAGAAACCAAAAAGTCCATAGAAAGCCAGTCATAGACTGAATTATGTCCCTTAAAATTCTTGTGGAAACGACTCTGGGAACTATGCGGAAGAGGGGGTGGAAAGATTGTAAGAGCCGTGGTGGGGGAGACTATCCAGAGGCATGGCACCCTTCAGCAACAACACACTTGGGCCAGGAGGACCAGGCTGAGTACTAGGCTATCCAGGGTCCCCTGCCACAAGGACTGATCCAGATGGTACACGGAGGAGGATATCCAGCTGATTGGGGATGGGGAGGGGGGCATTGGGGAATTGGGGATAACAACTCATTGTTTGCCCACTGAATAATGTAAC
>PVHP010052448.1:0-11096 GCA_004024765.1 Zapus hudsonius
GTTATTATCTTGTTCTAATACATTTTTAATATTAACAATTGTGCATTCCATTTTAATGGCTCTGAAATTCTAATAAACCTTGAGTATTGTCAGAGATGTATGTGTTATAGTCTCAGAGCCATCTCCCCTTCCCAATTGGCCAAATTTTCAAAACTCTCACATCCTAAAGAATTCAGTGGCTCAATGTGGCATCTAGCCAGCCTGCCTCCTTCCTGAGCACAGGTCCATGCAGAACAAGCCCCTCGCACACTGGACAGGTGTACCATACCCCAAGGACATGGACTTTATAAGAGGCCAAGTGCTGTTCTACCTCCCTCTCTTTTCTTCTGACCTCTTCTCTCTCTGTCTCTCTCTCTTGTCTCTCCTCTTTCTCCCTCCTCACCTCTCAGCTTATACCTGGCTTCCCTTTCTCTGCTGAGACACCCAATGCTGTCACTTTTGGGCCAGCAAGGCAACAATTCTCCTGGCTCCTTGCCCCTCCGCCTTTGCCAAAAACTCCCTGTGCCCTTAAAAATAAAGTCACCAAGCCTCTGTACTGAACCTCTGTCTATAGGCACTGCTTAAAGCAAATACTTCTCCCCAAAATGTTGCATATTTACCTTGAACTAAGGCAGGGGTCAAGGGTGATGGTCATATTTGTGGGTTTCCCTTCAGTTTCATGGAATACAATCAAGCTGTTTTCCTGAGAGGTGGGGAAAGCCTGACTCATGCTTCCTGAGCATATTCCCATCATATTAAACAAGGATGTTTAAAAAACTTTCTGCGGCCACTGAATCCATCCAGATCACTGAGCTGGAATAAAACTTGGCAAAGATTACTGAATACCACCAGTTTTAGACAATTGAGGGTTTCTGCAGAAAGAACTGAGTTCAAGCAAAATAAAAACAAATTGTTGAAAAGTACCTACACTCAGAGTCATACAGGATTCACAAAAGAAAAGCTTCCTGGCATTTCTTCTGGCCCAGCTGGAGTTGATAGAATTGTTCCTATTCTTTCCTGTAAGTATGCCGTGGGAGGAAGTAGTTGGATTGTCTTTCTCAGCTTTTGAGTGGGAGGAATAATACAGGATTATCAGAGAAATGGCAAAAGGAAAAAAAAGTGGGTCAGAGAGAGAGGGAGACTTCTAGACCTGCTGTAAAAATAAATTCATATCTCTGTGGAAGAATTTGGATTTTTAGTTAGTTTGAATGTGGTCTAATGCATTCAAAAGGGAACAAGATTAAAGTGCCTGAGAAACCATCATGACTAAGACCATAGTAGTAAACAACATAAATTGTTTTTATTTGTGTTGTGTGTATGTGTGCGTGTATGGGAATGCACATGCCATAGTATGCACACACACAGGGAAGAGGACAACCTCTAGGTATCTGCGCTCTTCTTCTATCTTCTTTAAGACAGGGTCTCTTGTTGCTGCCAACAGATGCCAGCTGTGAGCTTCAGATCTTCTTGGTTCTGCCTCCCAGTGTCATGGGCATGTTGAGATCACAGACACATGTGCTGCTTCGCATCCAGCTTTACATGGATGCAGGAGAAAATAAAACTCAGTTCAGCAGGCTTTGCAAGGAAGTGACTTTAACTGCTCCCCCTCCACACACTTTTTTCATAAATAATTTTTATTTTGTTATATTTTTTGTTTATTCATGGTAGGGTCTCGCTCTAGCCCAGGGTGACCTGGAATTCACTATCTAGTCTCAGGCTGGCCTTGAACTCACAGTGATCCTCCTACCTCTGCCTCCAGATGGCTGGGATAAAAGGCAAGGAGTACCAGGCCAGGCTCATACATTATTTTTAAAAGCTTGTGAAATACAAATGTCAATATTGACTTGGGGGTATTCAGTGGCACAGCTGTCTTTCCTAGCATGGTCAATCCCCAGGGGCCATCTCTGAGTTGTTTTAAAAGGAAAAAACTTCATGAACAGTCAGCATTCACTGCCGTCTCTTCCCTGCTAATAAGAAGATGTGGGGGCTGGAGAGATGGCTCAGCGGTTAAGGCACTTCCCTCCAGTGCCTAAAGCCCGGGGTTCAATTCCCCAAGGACCCACATAAGCCAGACCCACAAGGTGGTGGCCCTGGTGTGCGCTCTCTCTCTCTCTCTCTCTCTCTCTCTCTCTCTCTCTCTCTCTCTCTCTCTCTCTCTCTGCTTGAAAAATGAATAAAATATTTTTTAAAAAAAAGAAAATGTGATGCTAGCTGCTTTTTCCTGCCATGCTTCCTCCCTGCCCCCATAATTTTACTTCCCCTTGAAAATAAACCCTTTCCATCTTTAAGCTGCTTCAGCTGGGCATTTTGTCCTAGTAATAAGAAAGTAACTGATACAATAGCACTGTCAAAAAATGCCTTAATATCTGTATTTGATTCTATTTTAATCAATCTTCTGTATAGTATCTTCAAATACTTCAAAGATGGTTTCTAACATATCAATCCTCTCCTCCCATCAAAAAAAATTTAGGTATTGTATCTAGCTCAGGCCCAGTGTCACTGGCCTGAGGATCTCATCTACATCTAGACCTAAAATAGATAAGAAGGAACAATTTTAAATACCACTGTCTTTTTATTTCTTAAAATAGTAATTTAAAGAAAGATCCTGTGGGATTTAAAGCTGGGAGTCTTGTTTTTCTTGAGCAAACAGCATTTAAACAGAATTTCTTTTGCAATAATTAGAACTTCATGATTGAGTGTGTTTTCATCTTGCTTTGGCTGGCTGTGTGGCTAGTAGCCTAAGCAACAAATTAAATGACTTCTTGTTACTGAGGAATCATCACAAAAGAATGGGAGTTCACTGTTCCTCCCTTTCTTGGACTATGAGAGCTAGGACTTCACTTCTGTTTGGTAAGTCTCTCAGCTAAAAGAATATTGCTTTTGCAATCTAGTATCTAGAGACTTGCTGAATTGACCTGTAAGGCCAGAGCTTCTGAGAATAAGAAAGAAGAGGCTGGAGTTAGGAATATTTTGAATAGAAAGAAGAAAATAAGTTCTCTAGGTGTGGGATTTACACTCTGATTCCTCACTGTGGATGCTAAATAGCAGGAATCTTGATGGGCATGTGTGTATCTGAGGCCTGAACAGTAAGTCGTGGCCTTGTATATAGAGTGAAGGTCCCATTGGGCACGGAGGGTGTAGATGTATCTCCAAAGAAATAGTTGACTTTGAAGAGAATCTGTGGATTTGGACAATGTGCATCCCATCAGCATAGAAATGGATGAGGGGGCCCCTTCACAGCATTCTCCTACATTTGTTTTCTCAGTCATGTAAGCCTTAATATTCATTCACAAAGAATGAACTAAGGTCCTCTAAAAAACTGATTGAGTTACCAACTATAATGATTAATTTACTAGAAAAAAATACCATATAAGAAGAAGCTCATGGAAGGAAAAGTTTTATTTTTGCTTACATTTTCAAGGGAAAGTTTCTATCTTGGTAAGGATGGGATGTCAGGAGCAGACAGATGGTATCACATCTTCACACCTTCAGGGAAGAAATATAAAAGTTTTAAAGAATACCAAGAGGGGCTGGACTATAACACCTCAAGGCCTATCCAAAGTGACACACTTCCTTCATCTCCTAAAGGATCCACAAATTCCCAAACAGCACCAACAACTGTGGAACAAGTATTCAAACTCATGAATCTATTTTACATTAAAGCCCCCATATCCACCCATAGTCCCCATAGAGTCTTGGCCATCTCATGATGAGAAATGCATTTATTCTAACTTTAAAAGTACCCATAGTTTTAACCAGTCCCAATGTTGTTAGAAAGTCTCATCTATGATTCAAGGCAATCTCTTAACTATGAGCCCTGTAAAATCAAAACATAACATACATGCTTCTAATAGAGTCGACATTTGCATTGCAAACAGCAATGGGGGCACACCATGTAAAGATTGCCCAATGCAAGATAAAACAACCAAAAAGATGGCAGGGTAAACATCAAATGCTTACAACTTCAAGTCCAAGATCTAGGATTTGTGATGAAATCATCTGGGCTCCAAAAGGCTTGGGAAGCTTCTCCCCTGTAGCTGTGTTGTTTGTAGACACTCTCTTGGGCAAAACCCATCCCATGTCCACAGCAGATGTCCCAGTGTCCTGGCATGTCCAACATTCTGGGTCTCCTCTCTACAGCTTCATTCAGTGGCCTCACAGAGCCTTCTTGCAGGAACTTTTTCGTTTGTTTGTTTGTTTGTTTGTTTGTTTGCTTTTTTCAAGGTAGGGTCTCACTCTGTCCAGGATGACCTGGAATTCACTATGTAGTCTCAGGGTGGCCTTGAACTCACGGCAATCCTCCTACCTCTGCTTCCAAATGCTGGGACTGAAGGCATGCACCACCACGCCCAGCCCCTTGCAGGAACTTTGACTCTGCTTCACACTGCTGAGCTTCAGTGGCTCTCTGGAACCATAATGTATTCCGTGATCTTCTATTTCCTGAATTTTTCATGCCTCCAAAACCAGTGCCATATGGACAACATTGCTAACTATTCCTGCCAGATAGGGATGAAGCCTGGCCTTGAGGAGCAGAAAATTCATTTAGCATTCTTCCTTAGGCCCCTTCCCTCCAAAAGAATGAGCATTCTCATGAGCTTAACCTTCAATGTTGGGCCCTTCCCACAGGGCATCTTGCCTGTTGTCCCAATGCAAAGCAACTGGCCCATCCTGAATGTGCAATGGCAGTTAAATCTTCTGCAGCCTCTGATCCAGGGACCTGAAACTTGTTCACATTTCTGTCTGCCAAATTATATATTTTTATATCAGTTATGTATTTTTCTCTCTTTCATTGTAGATCTAAATAAGAGCAGCAAAAAGAAGCCAAACCATATACTTTTTTGCTCTTCTGTCTTTAAATTTTTTCTGCCAAGCACTTCTAAACTCAACTCAAGTTCTCAGGACACAGGCAGAATGAAGCCAGTTTCCTTGACAGGATATCAAATGAATTGCTGATGTGGGAATTTGGGGGTGTCTTTAAGAACATCAGTGCCTTACCTTGGCTCTTGGGTGGGCAGTAACTCAGAATCTAAGGCCCTGGAAAACTCGACAGTCATGTGAAGCTCTCACTGATTTAGTGGCCTCTGGATTCTTGTCTTAAGAATTGAAAAAAAAATAATTGAAAGAATTGAAACCCACAGGGCAGCAGATACAATTAGAGGTTTTAATATAGATAGGACTTAAGAAAAAGGAGAAAGGCACATCTCTTGCCCAAGGAGACACGAGAAAATTTATAAAAATGGGGAAGCCCACCTTGAGACCCATATTGGGGTCTTTTATGGGAGCTCCCTGGATGGGTGGCTGGATTAATTAGTCCAGTCATGTTTTCTGGGAAAGGAGCTGATCTTTTTATATTCCTTCCTCTCTTAGGAAAGGAAGAGATGAGAACAGAAGCACTGATTTACCTCTCCGGTGAGGTTTTAGATGGGTGAAAAAAGCCAGGTTATCTTTTTTGACATTTCTGACTTGTGTCAAATGGAATGGTCTAGAATCTCCCCTTTATGGCCTCAAAGAAATTCCTTGCTTTTATTTTCATGGCTCTATCACACGTAAACTGCCTCATTACCTCTAGCCCAGTTCTCAACAAAATCCCTCTCCCCTTCTGAAACCTTATAAGCAGAGCCTCCATTGCCTGCCTTTGATTTTTATTTATTTGCGTATGTGTGTGCTTCAGGGGAGGGGTACAAGCATCTAACCGGAAGCAGCTTATGGAAGAAATGGGTTTATTTTGGTTTACAGTTTCAAAGGGAAGCTTCTATGAGGGCAGAAATAGCACAGCAAGAGCAGACAGCTTCACATCAGCATAGGTAAGTAGAGAATCCTACGAGCTCCAAATGGACCTGGACTATACGCAGAATAATATCAACACAGCTGAGGATCTTAAAACATTCCTCTTAAAAAGACTTAAAATTATGAATTTATTATTTCACAGTCTCTCTGAGTGGTGAATTTGTGTATGGCTGCACTCAGATCTCTGCATGCCTTTTTTTTTCAACATCTTCCTGCAGCATCATGTAAGGTTCCACTGGGGAAGATCTTCTTCAAAGCACATAGGGATGCTTGAAGCATTTACTTCCTTACTGGTTGGTGGAGTAAGTTTCCCTCCTGAGCAGAAGCCTCCTTCAATTCCTTGTCATGTAGGCCTTGGTAAATAGTGACTTATTTTATCAGAACCACACAGTGAGTCAAGAGACTCACGGCAAGATCAACACTACAAGTTCATGGTATCCAGTTATTTGTGGTATCTCATCATTTTTGCCTTGCTCTATTGGAAGAAGCAAGCCATATGTTTCACCCATATTCCAGGAGAAGCAAGGATACTAAATGCTGAGGATGACTTGAGGCCATCTTTGTGTCAACAATGTTAGTTAAACAATTATTTTATAATTACTAATACTAAACTGTTCATGGAAAATTATAAAGTACCATGATTTATGTTTACTCCAATGATGGTCAATCAGTATTCTTTTGTTCAATATTTATTCTTTTCTTTATAATTTAGTATTTTATTATACATTCCTTTAAAATTTTTTCTCTGCAAAGAAATACATGTAATATATTTAATTATAATATAATTATAGACAATATAAAATGTGAAAAGAATCATTTTGTTAAAGAGGAACTGGGTTTAAAAGTCTGTAATATTTACTAAAATGCAGATAACTAAATAGCCATGGAAAGTTTTTCTGTGATTTTTCAGCTTTGCTCATTGTTGTAGTTAACTTTCTCTGTTGCTTCCCAGAAATAACCCAACCAAAGCTGTTTGGGAGGAATGGGTTTATTTGGTTTATGGACTTGAGGGGTACTCCATCATGGCAGGGAAAATGATGGCATGAGCAGAGGGGTAGACATCACCTCCACCACAGTACTACAAAAAGTGACAGGAAGGTGTGCCAAACACTGGCAAGAGGAAACTGGCTTATAACCCCTATAAACCCGCCCCCAACAACACAGCTCCAGCGAGGTTGTAAAACCCAAACTTCCATCAGCTGAGGATCAATCACTGAGAACACATTCATTTGTTTGTGGTGGACACCTGGATCAAACCATGACACTAATCATAAGAGAAATGAAAATTAAAATGCTGATATTTAAATTTTATATCAGCTAAGATTTGAAAGTTATATTAGGCTTATGGAAAAAAACAGATATAAAACTAACAAACATAAGTGATAATGCCAGATATTGATGGATACTGTGAAGACAGAGTAGCACAAAGACTTATTGTGACAATGTTTTAATAGGATGGTTTATATGATCTATCTAGAAGAAATTTTGTTTTTAAAAAGAAATCTTTTTATTTAATTTTACTCAGACCTTCTACACATACATTTACCTTACAATCCATATCCCACTTTTTAAAAAATTCCTTGTTTATCAAATAGCCCACAGCATCCAGCATTTAAATTTTCCTTTCTAGTTTATCATTCACCCATTCTATCACATTATAAATTCACAAAGACTATCAACAAAAGCATTCTTTATCAGACATCTTTCTTAAATTTTTTTCTGTTAGGACCATTTTAAAAACCACCCTCCATTAAACATCTCATTGATTTAATCATTTAAGACTTAACCACTCTTTTTCAAATACCACATTGATTCAATTTAGCATGTAACACTCAAAAATTTTTAGCACAAGTACTTAAAGTTCTCTCTTTTATTGCCCTATGTAACCACGAAGCTGTTGAAATAAATAGAACCTAAGAAAATGACAACCAGACTTGCTTGGTGATAGTACCTAGTGTAGTATCATATTACATATAGACTTTTAAGCTGAGACATTCTTTTTTAATTTATTTAATTATTTTTTATTATCCATAATGAGTTACATTATTGAGATATTCTTTTTAGTAAATTCTCTGAAACCCATTTAGAAAAGTCATGTAAACAGGTTAAAAAATCATACATGAACAAATACTAAAATCTCTAAGATTTGTTGACAGTCTGGAATCAACAGTCTGTGTTTGAGCTGCAACAAGTCATACTATTTAACCTTAGATTCACTTGTGTTGTCTGGTGGGGTGACTAGATTCCACCCAGGTTTGAATTGGATGGCTGTGGGCAGGGTCAGTCAGAGATGCACACAGAAATAGAAGTCATGTGTATTGACCAGCATAGCATGCAAAAAAAGGAAATTTTTCTGCAGAGATACCTAAACAAGTGAAAAATGTGCCTTCAAGTGTCTACAGAAAAAGTGTTACAGAAAAATCTTAAGTATCAAAGTTCAGAAATGGGAACAAATTTCCAACATTTAAAGGACCAGAAGAAGGTCAGTGCTGCTGAATCGCAATGAACAAGGAGAAAAATGGTGAAAAACAAAGTCAGAAAGGGTGTCCAGGGATCAGACTGTATATAGACTTGGGTAGATTTTGGCAAAAACAAAACCAAAACTATTTTCATCTATGAACCAAGATCATTTGTGGGTTGAGAGCAGGAAAGAATTGTCATGGGTTGACATTTTTAAACAATCACTACAGTTGCTGCAGAATATGGGTGGGGAGAAGAAATAGGCAGGAATGGAAACTCAGAAACCTACAGGAAGATTTGAATATTGTGATAGTTCATGTTTATTTTAAACTGGATGAAATTTAGAATTACCATGGAGATGAGTCTTTGGACATTTCTATGAGGGAGTGTTTGGATTATATTAATTGATGTGGAAAGACCCACTTTAACTGTGGGTGTCACCATCTATGGTCTGGGACCCCAAGACTGCATAAAAATAAGTAATCTGAGCACCAGAGTTCATGACCTTCTGCTTCCTGACTATGGACACAATGTGACCAAGGTGACTCTTGTCACTATGCCTTCCCCACCATGTATCCCCTCAAACTGGAAGCTGAAATAAACCCTTTCTCCCTTGAGTTGCTTTTTGGGGTATTTTATACATAACAAGGAAAGAATCTAATACAAGAAACTGGTGCCAAGAGGTTCAGAAGTGCACATGTGGCTCTTAGTACTGGGGAACTGATTTGTGAGAGGAATATGTACTGGTTGGAAACTTTGATCTAGAAAAGCCCTGAAATGCTGTAAGCAGACCTTGATGGGTCATTTTGGTGGGAATTTGGAAGACAAGAATGCTGAGAGAAACACGGAGAGTCGAGGCCCAGTTTCAAAAGTGAACAAGGACTCTATTGGGAACTGGACTAGGGGGCATTTGTGTGAGATTCTGAATAGAAAAGGAGAAAGGTTGAGCGTCAGCATTCACCCCTTCCTGTTCCTGAATGACCAGCTGTTCCATGCTTACTACTGTAATGAGCTGTATCCTCTCAAAGACTAAGCTGAAACAAACCTTCCTTTCCTTAAGATGTTTCTTTTCAGGTATTTTGTCACAGCAATAAGAAAGTAACTAATACAAATGCCTACTAAACCTCTGAGCAGAACGCATGATTTCCATGATGCTCCTGCCCTTCGCCCAACACTCCTAGTTCTCCTGTCTCAGTTAATGCCACCATGTGGTGGTTTGCATGTATTGAGTCCCCTATAGACTCAAGTGCTTTATTAAAGTTAGTAACTTATGTCTCTTGCTTGTTGTTTTTTGGCATGTGTGCTGGGGCTGGTGTTTTGCCTGCTGCCGTGTTTCTCTTTGCTTGGATCTGTGAAAGGGAGCCAGCTTCTTCTGCCATCTATGGAACTTCCCCTGGATCTGTAAGCTTCAAATAAATTCCTTCCTCCCATAAACTGTTTGGAAGTTCATCCCAGCAACTTGAAGCTGTCTACAACACTTCACCATTATCTAAGCCATTTGCTTCCTTTCATATACTTCCCACATCTTTGATCAGTGAAGTCCCCTTAGCTTCATCTAAAGAAAATCAACATGCCCTATCTTTCCTTCCTCACTGCTGGTATGTGAACCTACAAGGTCCTTTCATCCCACATCTAGACTTCCTTTTTTTTTTTCTCTGCCTCTATTTCCAACCCCTTTAATTCATTATTACAACATGAAGCCACATTTAAATTTTCTTCTGGAAATGTATATAAAAATCAAGACGCCAACTAAAACGTTAAATATTTCCTTGATTGCCCAAAGTAGCACCAACATTTCCCTGATGGTCCTCTGAAGCCTACATGCTCTGTCTAAAGGTTGCATCAAGTGCATTTTGTTCATGTATCTGCATGATCTGTACCCCTGTTATTTCCACAATTATACCGTTATATGGCCAAAGGGAGGTCATATGAATCCTTAAAAGTGGGCATAGAATGGAATTCAAAACACAAGAAAGATTTGCTTTGAAGATGAAGGAAGAGGGCTATGAATCCAAGAATGGTGTTCTCTAAATGCTGAAAATATCCCCAGCTGGTAGCCAGTAAAGTCATGTAGACTTCAGCCTTGTGTCAGCAAGAAACTAAATTCTATTAAAAACCTGAATGACCTTGGGAGTGGATTCCCTACATCCACATAAAGTTTCAATCCTTGAATTTAGCCTTGTGAAACCCTAACAGAGAGTTCATCAATTGCACTTCTGACCTATGGATCTGTGAGGTAGAAGGTGAATGCTATTTTAAATCTATAGTCATTTGGTAATACAGAAGCAGATAATAATACATATTATTATTACTTATGTTAAAACTACCATACGAAGAAGCCTCATCTCTTATTCAAGTATGCCAAGCTTCCTCCTGCTTTAAGATCTTTGTATCCAGTCTTCCCTCTTTGGAAAGTGCTCTAGTTATGAATTACATTTACTACTCTTTTGGGTGACAGCTTAAGTGTCATGGCTTTAGGTAGTCCTTCACTAATTTCCTACATTATGTAGCTTTCTCCTGTCATACATTCCCATTATTTTTAGTAATTTACAGAATAACTGCTTTTCTCTTTTTTGACATTTTCATATACATACATTGTGTTTTGATCATATATACCCCACATTACCCTCCTTTATCCTCCTCAGTCCTACTATATTCCTTCTCATCACTTAAAAGTGTTTGTGGGGGTTGGAGAGATGACTCATTGGTTAAGGTACATGCCTGCAAAACCTAATGACCCGAGTTCAATTCCTGGCTCATGCATCTGTGGTTCACTTGCATAGCCGGAGACTCTTGTGTGCCCATTCTCTCTCTCTCTCTCTCTCTCTCTCTCTCTCTCTCTCTCTCTCTCTCTCTCTCTCTCTCTCTCT
>PVHP010052449.1:0-11071 GCA_004024765.1 Zapus hudsonius
GGGCATGCCTCCAACTGATGCAAATAGACTCCAGATGCATGCATCATTTTGTGCATCTGGCTTTACATGGGTACTGAGGAATCAAACCCAGGTCAGTTGGTTTTGCAAGCAAGCACCTTAACCACTGAGCCACCTCTCCAGCCCCAACAGATACTTTCAAAAGGCCTTCTGCCACATCGGCCATCAGCTGAGAGTAGCCTCAGAGGCAGCTCTCCCTGGGCCCTGAGCGGACAAAGCAATGTTCAGAGCAGCATGTGGGTGGACTCTGGTTTGAATGGAAAGCAGCAAAAAGACACAAAAAATGCCTGAACTCTTTGAATCTAAATCTGTGTGCAGAAAAGCAAGTGGAGTGACGAAAGCCTACTTTACTTGAGCATCCTTGCTTGGAGGCTGGGAGGAAGACCGCTGGCTTTTTCATTAGATTATTTGCCTTGCTACAATGAACTTACAATACCTTATAATTAAAACATCAGATAAAACAAAAACAATGCCAACATCAAATGAAGTAAAAAAAGCTTCATAATGGCTGGGTCACAGTAGTCTGAGAGACTCACAGCAGAGCAGAATAAAGATGCTGTTTTGGGCTGGGGAACATTCTCCCTCCTGAAGGATCCTTCCTCAGCTCAGGTTGCTCTGAGAGTTACCACTGTGCTAGCCAGCAATGCTGTGGCAAAATGCCTGAGACAAAAACATGGATGCATTTTGGCTCAAGAGTACAGAGATTTCAGTCCAAGGGTGGCTGGCTCCCTTAGGCCTGAGACAGGGCTGAATGTCATGTGACTTGGAGTGTGAAGAAGGCTGCTCACTCCATGGTGGCAAGGAAGCAGAAAAAGGGATTAAAAAATGGACAAGACTTGCTCATACAATGTATCTAATTAAGGATAATAAAGATATAAAAAAGCCGGGCATGGTGGCACACGCCTTTAATCTCAGCACTTGGGAGGCAGAGGTAGGAGGATTACTGTGAGTTCAAGGCCACCCTGAGACTACATAGTGAATTCCAGGTCAGCCTGGACTAGAGCGAGACCCTACCCTGAAAAATAATAAAAAAAACATATTAAGAAAACAGAACTTCCACATTATAAAAAGAAAAAAAAATAAATGTTAATAAGTGGTTGTATAAAGCAATTGATTAAAACTTAAATATACATTAAAAAATGGACAAGCTATCCCCTTTAGTGGTATGCCTTAGTGACCCACTTCCTCCAGTCAGGTCTCACCTTCCATAGTTTCCAAAGCTCCACAACTCCTTCAGGCATCACTCCATCCGTGAGTTAATCTATTGAATAAGCCAGAGCTCTCAGGACCCAGGTCAGATCCACCAGCCGGGGTGCAAGCTTAGGACACATAAACCCTTTTCAAGACACATGACAACCTAACTATGGCAATTGGCACTGGGGCCTCAACTGATGAACATTGACTCATCACTCTGGAGACAGCAGGTGGCAGGTCACACTGGGGCTCACTGTGGTTCTGGTGAGGCCTACTTGAATGACAATACCTTCCCCCAGTCTCCTGGAAGCTGGCAGGGCTCAGGGGCCCATCTAGGTCCCTTTCATAATCATGCCCATCTACTCTCCTGACCTCACCACTGTCTAAACGCCTCACCTCCACATTGGGGATTAATTTCAGCCTGTGCATTTGGGCACACACACACACACACACACAAATGGATCATGGCAGAAGCAATGTCAGTTTGGGCTGAGTCCAAGTCCTTCATGAGACAGTGAGGAGAGAGTGTTCCAGGGAGGGACCATCAGCAGTACCCCAAATCTAAAACAACACCAGACAAGCTCTGTGTGCTTCATCTTCATATGAGGCTGGGCCCTGGGCCACCACTAGGGAACATCTGCCAGAGGGCAAGGAGCGGAGGACAGGGTAACAGCAAGGGCAGATTGAGCCACACTGTCCATTCTCCCATCCACCTGGCTCAGGCCCAGTGGGATGCTAAACGGTGGAGGAAATGCCACGGCACAGCCTCCATGGCTTTATATACCGAGAGTCCACTGGTGTGGGCTGCTCCCCGCAAGGCACAGTCCCTACACATAGTAAGATCTGACCCTGTGAAACCCAACCTGCACCCCACAAAAGACAACCAGGCGGACATCAAGAAGCTCCACCAGGCAGGTTCCCCAGTGCTCAGACAACAAAGAGCTCGTCTGGCATCCACGAGGTCTCTCCACACCCAGCCTCTTACCTAATGAGCCAAAATGACAAATAAATCCCTTCTTTATGCTTATTTATGATTTTGCTACCTCCATGTGCACACCTCAGTGTCCAGGGGAGCTCTTCCGGGGACCCTCATATGCCAAAACCGCAGATGTTCAAGTCCCTGGTCTAAAAAGTATAGCATTTGCATAGATCTCAGGTGCATCCTCGGCTGTACTCTGAGTCATTTCTAAATGACTTCTAATACCTAACACAATGCGAGTGCTGTGTAAATACTTGTCATGCCGCATTGTTTGGGGAAATGATGACAAGAAAAAAATAATCTGTACACGTTCAGCACAGATCCAATTTTTTTCAAATATTTTCAGTCAGCGGTTGGTTGAATCGGCAGATGTGGAACCCAAGGACACTGAGGGCCCACTGTAATTTAGGTGTTTTGGAACACTGGATGGAATGTCAGAATTCTTCAGGTTTTCATTTGTTCTGACAACATTTCCCATGGAGGATGAACCGTCAAAACGTTCTGTTCTCACGTCACTGGAAAAACACTTTCCTCCTGGGTTTTGTTACCAACTTGCTACATAATTAGGTTCTTTTGTTTTAGCTTGTTTTCAATTTCCAGGATTGCGTTTCTTTTCTTGGATTTAATTTTAGTCTTTGTTTGCACAAAACAGAATGACTGCAAAGCATCTCTGCAGCAAGACGCACACCTCGAGAACTCTCCCTGCTGACCCAGCCCCGGGCCAGCCTCAGGGTCACTTTAACTGAGTTGTGTTTGCAGCCTCCCATTTCTTCCTGCATGATTCATAGCCACAGCTGGGACACCACACACCCTTACCCCAAATCTGATGACTCAAAGCAGCCATGACCTCCAGGCTTGCCCCTGGATCCACATTGCCACTGCTCAGCAGGCCACCCTCAAACAGTAATATTCTCATGTGAAATCGGGAGTTCCTGTCTCCCTTGGTGGTTGAACCAGCCACAGAGCATGAAGGATTTCTCACTGGGTCACATCCTCAACAACCTTTGTGTGTGGACTTATACTATCCTGGGTGGGCAGTGTACATATCAGTGATGTTGACTTCCTGGCGGTTCCCACCTGGTCTACCTACCGGCATCTACCAGTTGGACTTCCTCTCTTGACCTTGCACATCCTTCTGGAAAATTTCTTCTTGCCCTTAAGCTGTCCTGGCACTTCTTCTTGTCAGGAAGATAGCTGGATGCTGAGGCCAAGTTTGGTCCAGCGTCTAGATGAGTCTGGTGTGGACCAACAATGAGGAACAGCCAGCTTGAAGCACAGGTCTCCCTCTTCTTACCTCACCCAAGGCACTGAGGGCCTGCACTGAGAGAGGAGGCCTGCTACCCACAATCCTCTGTGAGTGATGGGCGGCTGTGCCTTGGGACTGATGACTTATGGATGGTGTGTTTCCCGCAGAGCATAAATACTGCACTAAAGCCTCCATTTGTCATTGGGGCTGAACATCTCTGAGCTTATGCAATATGAATTACGTTTTGTAATGGCCCTCGTGCTGGGGCCTTCTGGGAAAATATTGTTTTCAACAAGACAAAGCAAATTGCAGGCGTTCCTGAAGGGGCTTCCTGCTTGTACATGGAAATACATTTAATCTGACATAGTTACTCTAATGATCTCTTCTGTTATCTTTTATTGAACACAAAATGCACTCTGCCCATCGGAGTAGAGTGTGGCGCTATCCTCACAGGAAAGGCCAAAGCTGGGAGAAATGCGGCCAGTTTGTGGGGAGGGACCAGCAGCCTATGGCGTTGGCTTGCTATCCCTAGGCCTGACTCAGTCCCCAGAGTAGCACCCTATGCCCTCTGCAGTCCATGCCCCAGAGCAGGGAGAAGTGAGGCGGCTCTCCAGGGTGCCGTAGGTCCTGGTGTGTGGTTAGTCCCCATTCACTGGAGATTTGAGGCTACTCGCCCCAGCACTAAATGAGGGAGGGGCAGGGGTCAGATTCCAGAAAGACCTTTCTGACTCTGCTTGATTCTACAGAGTGGCTGAGGTTGACAGTGGCCTGTGGCTTCCTCTCCAAACCTCACCCCAACCATGTGTCTCAGCTGTCACTGTGCCAGACCCCATTCCTGAGGCTGTCGTGTCCTCTCTGGGTGTGGATTTGGTCATGTGCAGCTGCAGGCAAGGTCAGGCCAGCAGCACAGTACACCTGCCCTGGATCAGGAGCCTGGGCAAAGCCACAGCATTCGGTGGCTTCTCCTGTGACTTGCAGGAAGCCACTCTGTAGACCTCATGAGTGAAGACAGAGAAAGGGGCTTGGAGGGCAGAGACTGTGGTGGGTGGACAGGAGAAGGAGAGGACAGCTAAGATGCTGAGGCAGAGAAGACGGGGTGATCGCTTGGCAGAGGACTTGTTAGGAGAGGCTCCTCCCTGCACAGGACAAGCAGCTTTGCTGGAGCCTGTCAGGGAGGCACCATACATGGAGACAGGTAGTGAAGATGTGACATCCCCCATCCACTCAGACAGTCCAGAGTGCTGTCCTAGGACAGGCCACCTCCCATGTGACAGAGAGTGCCACAAACAGGGCTCTCCTTAGGATCTGCCCCAGCCAACTTGTATAGATTCCCATAGATCATATATGAATCGTGTGTCAATAGTGGCCAATGTGTTAGATGCCTGTGGGTCATGTGTATGCACAGCCTGACCTAAGAATATCATCACCCATATGTCTCCCTGCTCCTTTGTCTTTTTCCATGTGACAGTGTGGCTGTCTTTCTCTCCTTTCTGTGACATGGGCAAGACCAGGCTGTCTATAGCCAGAACTTCTGTGTGCTCTGCTTCTGACCTCAAGGCCATCAATATGAGTCCGTGGTTCCCAGATATGATATGAGTCTCTGAAGATGTGCCTGGATCCAGCCCCACCTCCCTGTGAACATTCCCCAGGCTGGGATGTCCTGGGCCATGGAAGGCAAGCAGGTGCTTAGGAGCCATGAAGCCCTCATGCACTCTCACTTGAGGGCACTGGGGAACCACAGTTTGTGTCCTCATCCAATTCTAAACAAAGCAATTATTCATGCACACTAACCACCAATGGGCAAGTCATGCATGTGTGGAGGTTGCCCTTCTTGTGCTCTGTGGTTTAAGTTCAAGTGCAAAGTTGGAGCTAAGCACCACTGAGCTGCATGGCTTGTGGTCGCCCTGGCAGGACAGAACTCTCACTCCTGAAGTGGAGCTCATAAACCTGAGTTTCCTGCTTCCGCCCACACTCTTATCTCTGCTTCTGGGAATCTGCGAATGACTTCGCTAGGTCCGCATTGCAGAGTCCTCATAGTCTGTAGCCAGATATTTCAGAGGCCACTGCTAAACTTGTCTGTGTGGCTTCCTGGTAAGGATTGGCCACAGCCTCTTTCACTGGAGGAGTTCACTGTGGTAGGTTGAGACAGAAAGCCCCAAGCCACACTCCTCTGTAATAATTGATTTCCAAGAAGAGTGTTCCCTCTGCCACACCTAACCTTTAGGAAAGGCTCTCTGTGTTTAGCCCTGCTCAGAATGCCTTTACCAAGGATAACTCCAGGGATTCGGGGAACACCAGGGCCATCATACCCAGGACTACATTAAAGGTACAGAGATTTACCATCTACCAGTCAGGACCTTCCTCAGTGACCTACATTAAGACAGGACCAGTGCTTACGAAGGTCTGACTTGAGATGCAGGATGGTGAGACCTGTAGACACTTAGCTTGGACCTTAGCAATAAGAAATGCTCCAGTGCGTCAGTGTGAGATGGATCAAGACTGGTGAGTGGAGAATACTGCCATTGTGTGATCTGGATGCTGTGAGAATACAGAAGTCTGGAGCTAAGACACACACTTCCATGTCCCATAGACTTGGGGCTAGATGTCCAAGATCAGAGTGCCCACTGACTCCACTCCTGGTGAGAGCTGGCTTTCTGGTTTAGAGATGCCCACTGTCTCACAGTGTGCTCACATGGTGGGGAGCTCTCTCGTGTGTCTTCTCCCAAGTCCTATCTTCTTGAGAGCTCCTAATCACTTCCTAAAGGGCCCTCCTCCTAAGCATCACCTTGGACTTAGAAATTCTCATGAGTTTGGGGCACATACTATCCTTCGGACTGTGACAACGTGTACCCCATCTTCCCCCTGAGCTGTGGATGTGATGTTTGTGGCTCTGTGCTCAATGCTTAGGGAGATGTCTGAGACTCTAGTTCTTTCTAACTTGTGCTATAGCTTCTTTGCATTTCTGTGCAGGACTTCCATCTCATGGGAGGAAGATTCCACCATTTCCCTCCTTTAAACGTGCACTCATGGCCTAGCAGGAATCTCAGCATCTGAATCAAGGATCCATTGTTGAACAGCAGCAAGGAAGGACCCTTGCGTCTGCACATTTCTGAGCAACAGGAAGGTCTCACTGGACATGCAAGAAGGAGGTGCTTTCAAGGGAATGAGGAACCCAGGCAGAGGCCACATCTTGACTGTCTCAGGCCTAAGAGGAATCTTGAGGTGCGAATTTCTCATCTCACACAGCCCTCTCCTGTTACTGGGGAGAAGAGCAGAGACCTCACTGGTCACCATCACGCAGTGAGCATGGGCAGCATGTAGGCTCTTCAGTGCAGATGGAAACATCTAACAATAGCACTATTTATAAGCAGAGACGGTGCACAGGTCAAACACAGGCATATCATCTGCCACTGGCTCCAAATGGCCACATTCACTTTGCCTCCAGCTCTGAGTGGCCACCTGCCCCTTGCCTCCAGTTAATATCCCATTCTCCTCTGAGCATGGCACTCGGTTCTCAGCACCTTCTCTGGGTTCAGGCTGCATCAGGTGAGTCTCAGACACCATGGAGAGGTTTATGGTAAGATCAGCATCCTGCAGGTGAGACTCGCACAGGCCTCACACCGGCTAGCCTATTATTTTTTTATTATTTTTTAATTTTTATTTATTTCAAAGAGTAAGAGAGAAAGAGGCAGTATATATATATATATATATATATATATATATATATATATATATATATATCTGAGAGAGAGAGGGAGAGAGGGTGTACCCGGGCCTCTAGCCACTGCAAACCAACTCCAGACGCATATACCACCTTGTGCATCTGGCTTTGGGAGGGTACTAGGGAATTGAACCTGAGTCTTTAGGCTTTTCAGGTAAGTGCCTTAACCACTGAGAAATCTCACCAGCCCCTAGCCTATTATTTGACTATGGGAGGAAAGCACTCCATTCTCCCAGGCCCATGGCTCCCAAAACCCCATGTGGGATTAGTGTGACCTACTTCCTCTGGTGTCTGCACAGGGCTGAGCACCCATTCAGCCACCTTCTGCGCTGATGACTCAGCTGTGTAGTCTCCAGAACTCTGCCACCCCATTCCTCAAAGCCCAGGAACAGAGAGACACACCCCTCTGCCCCTGCCATAGGCCCACAATCACAGGATGGGTCAGGGCCATGGAAACACAGAACACTGTCGATGGAGTGATAAGCACTTATCCACGGTGATATGGCCCCAGGAGCCTGTCTGTCCTAACCTGCTGTCTGTAGAAACCCTTGGGGATGGATCACAATACACGGAAATGCAAGTGCTACAGGCCAGGATGGATGCTCCCGCCTGCGAGCGAGATACAGAGCATGATGGATTCCCCACTAATGGGCAGAAGAAGAATGGCGGCCATGCAGGAGCCGCTCGACATCCATGCATCTTGTGGAGGAACGGAGATTCTAATCTCAGCAACTCGCTCACTCACATCCGTCTTCTCACCTTCCCCCACCCAGGAGAACAAGCAAGCTGCTGGAGGCTTGGTCATTGAAGCAGGGTCCTGGCACCCACGGGAGCAGGGGTGCCAAGATGCTCAGACTTCGCTTGCAGCTAGACAGACAAGTGGTCCAAGCTCCTCAGGGTGAAGGTAGACCCATGGGGGTTCATTTCATGTCTAGTCCCCTATTTAACTGAGGTGGTGGGAACAGGGTGAAGAGGCAGTGATGAAACCCATCTGTAATGGTTAGGTTTATTTGTCAACTTGACCTGTGTAATAATCCACAGTAATCTTGGGTGGATCTCTGAGCTTGCCTGCAGGAAGGATTGATAAATACTTTTGGGATTTTGGAGAGGGGAGGAGGTCCCTTCTCCAGAGTGAGCCCTTCTCCCCAGTGGGTGGGTCTTCCAGAAGGGGACTGGATACTAGGAAGCTTGGGGGGAGAGGAACCTCCCCCCCTTGCTGGTTCATGACTTGTTCTCACACCCTGCTCTCCTACCCTTCTTGGACATTTCCTTGGCCTCACATCATGGACTGACGAACAGCCGCTCCCCAGGGAGCCATCAGGCCTTCTGGGCTGGATTAGGACTGCTGAGGCCTTCAGCCACGTGGACTGAACAGCTACTGGTTTCTTCACCCGTGGGCCTGCAGACTGCTATTGTTGGACTGTCATAAGCTACCCCAATAAATTCCCTTTTTACTAAAATCCATTCTATCAACTGTTTCCTCTAGAGAACCCTGACTAATATATCATCCTTTCCCTGAGCATATAGAAGGTTCCACATCCTAAAAGAGTGACCCAGGGCTGGAGAGATGGCTCAGCGGTTAAGGCACTTGCCTTCAGTGCCTAAGGCCCCGGGTTCAATTCCTCAGGTCCCACATAACCCTAACCCACAAGGTGGTGGCCATGGTGCACTTTCTCTCTCTCTCTCTCTCTCTCTCTCTCTCTCTCTCTCTCTCTCTCTCTCCCCTTGAAAATGAATAAATAAAATATTTTTTTAAAATAAAATAAAACAGTGACCCAAAAGAGAGAGAGGATATCACTGTATCTACAGGTGATATTTATTGGAAAGAAGATGGTCTCAGAGAAGGGGCTTCAGGTTGGCTCTTATGCAGTACTTGCTCTCCCTGCCAGAGCCCAAGGATGTGGGTGATCAGCAAGACTGGTGTGAACACTTCTTGTGTCACCCAAGCTCTGCTAATGGAACTGAATACATTTTTTCCCCAGTCATCTTGTGCCTTGTTCCCGAGCCTTGCCAGAGCTGGCTCAGGACCCATGCTGCAGTCTGCTTTATAGGCTGAAGTCAGCTCAGCCACCACCTCAGAAAACTCTGACAAGTCTTTCACCCTACTGGGCTTTGCGAGTGATGGACAGCCAACAAGAGACAGGTGGAACAAAGGACGGTCATCCTCTGTGCTCAGAATCTGGGTACTCTTTAAGTTTTGAGGTGCACTGGAAGTAGCTGGGAACTCCAACCTTCTGGAACCCCAGCTCTTCCGTTACAGTGGGGTCCTTGCTGCTTGGTGTAGGTTCATGCTTGCGGCTTTTTGGTGCCTGTGCTGGTGCTGGTGTTCTGCTTGCTGCAGTTTTTCATTCTGCTTGGGTCTGTAAAAGGGGGGCCAGCTTCTTCTGGATCTGTAAGCTTGAGTTAAAACCCTTTTTCCCATAAACTATGCCTGGTTTCGATGTTCATCCCAGATACATGAAACTGTCTACTACATCTTGTCTCTGTGATACTCTGCTCTCTGCCAGGACATTTGGGGAAACTTTAGGCTCCTAGAAACTGTCTTCTAGACAGAGCTCCTGGCCAAGTGACACCTCAGGTAGCTGACACCAAGTCCCATCTTTGCTCAGCCTCTACCTGTAGATAATGCTAGTGTCATTGATGTCCTGATGCCAGGCACCATGGTGGCTTTACTAAGCTCCCCATCCCTCAGGCCATTTACACAACCAGCCCCAACAACAGCTCAGGAAATATTTGTTGGTTGAAATAGCCAGTTGGTCTCTGAGAGGAGCCATTCTGCCATATCCAGCATTAAAGAGTTGGAATAAGCTTCCAGCTCACCACGGGCACAGTGGATACACAGAAAGAATCACCAGATCCTGTGTGGAAGGAGTTTGGAAATCACCACCCAATCCTAAAGCTAGGAAAATGCTGGAAAAAAAACTAAAAAAACCAATAACTCTTTTAAGATCTGTCAGAAAAGTGAAGTCACAGGGTAAATAACTGTCCCCAGATTTCAGACAGACAAGGAGATGTAGAGTCACAAATTACCTGAGAAACTTGTGTGGGAACCAGCACTGTGGCTGGAAAACCTCAACTGTACATGGCAGGTGCTGGAAGCCCAGTGTGATCGAGGCTGAGAGAAAAGCCCAGGGGACTTAGTCACAAGGATGGGCTAATAATCAAGTTCTACAAGTCCTGGCAGGTCCTCACAGTGCATACCGAGGAATCTCCCCACATATTCTGTTAGTGTTGGGCGGGGAGGAAAACACTCAACTTGGAGTAGCTGGAGATAGCTGGGCAGGTTGTAGTTAATCAGAGCCCCCCCCCCCAACCTTGCTGGAACTTTCTCAGAGCCTAACCTGCCTTCTGGAAGGGAAGTACCCAGCAGCCCATTCTAGATACCTGTCAGAAGGTAAGAGAAATCTGATGGTCATTATGAGAGTCAATGACCACTGCCTAGCTCATAGGGTCAGGTCATAGAGTGTTTCCCTACACCTGACCCCAATTACAAAGTCCCCCTTTTAACTAGGATCCACCTTCAAGAAGGAATGGCTAGGCATAGTCAAAGATAAGATACAGTTGGAAGAGACTGTGCAAGTATCAGAACTGTGGTCAGACCCAGAAGAATGCTAGAATCATCACCCAGCATTCAAAGCAACATGATCAACTTTCATGTAAAAAATTAGACAAAAATGCAAGGACAGACAAGTCATATCAGCAGAGAGATGAAAAGTCTAACAAATAATTTGTGGACTGCTCGAGATCAGAACTCTGTAACAGAAGTGAGGAGTGCCCAGATGGGCTCATGGATGGACTGGACACCACTGAAGAGAGAATCTCCTAGCTTGAGCACACGGTGGTAAACACTCCTCAAACCAAAAAGCAATGTGAAAGAAAGATCTAATACAGAACAGTGTGTCCCATTGTATCA
>PVHP010052450.1:0-11098 GCA_004024765.1 Zapus hudsonius
ACAGAGAGAGGCAGAGAGAGAGAGAGAGAGAGAGAGAGAGAGAGAGAGAGAGAGAGAGAGAGAGAGAAAGCTATCTCACCAGGGCCACCACCTTGTAGGTCTGGCTTATGTGTGTCCTGGGGAATTGAACTGGGGGCCTTAGGCACTGGGGGCAAGTGCCTTAACCGCTGAGCCATCTCTCCAGCCCATTCCTTTCCTTTTAATTGTTGGCTCTTCCTTGTCTCAGCCCCCTCATCACTGCTTCCATGGTCCATGAAGCCCATGACCCTGAGAAAGCAGAGAGCAGGCTAACTAGTAGTAATCCCCCAGCCCCACCCTGGGGGCCCAAGAAGCCCTGAATGTGATGGGGAAAGTTCCCAGAGGCTTCCAAGGAACCCCCCCGGGGGCCTGGCCTCCCACGCCGACCACCCTCACTTGGTCAGAGTGAAAAATCCCACCTCAGCAAAAGTGCATGTTTCTTCAGGGAGTTCTATTCCAGGGCAGATACGTGAAGCCATGTGTGTCCTGGCAGGGGTTGCCAAGGACAGAGGAGAAGAGGAAGGAGGGTAATGAGGGTTAGAAGTCTTGAGAAGAGCCACTGACTGTTGAGATCATCAAGAGAGAGAGAGAGAGAGAGAGGTGGCTAGTTTTTCCCTCCTCTGCTTCCTGCCCTGCTCTTTGGTTCTTTGTTGGTGAATGATGTCCATAGAGGAGCCTCAAGCTGCCGTTTTGGCGAGGTCTCCTCTCTCTTCAGATGACACAGCTGAGGACTGTTCTGGAAGACGTAGCTTGAGAGGCACCAGCAAGGTGCTGAGCCCTAGGCAGTCTTGAGGGCAGGAGTGGGGGGCCCACCCCTGACCCCACCTGGTCTCTTTGTCTTGGACCTGTGTCCTCTCTCTGCCCACCACACTGTTTGGGGTTTTGTTTTGTTGTTGTTGTTTATTTGTTTGTTTTCTTACCGCCTTTTTCTTCTTCAATAGAGCGTTCATGTCTGCTTGCCCATGTGGAAATGGGCAGAGGGCACTGCCCCAAAGTCAACACTCTAACTATAGATAAAGAGAGGTCTGCCTGGGACTGGAGAGATGGCTTAGTGGTTAAAGACACTTGCTTGCAAAGCCTGAAGACCTAGGTTCGATTCCCCAGTACTCACATGAAGCCAGATGTGCAAAGTGGCACATGAGTCTGGAGTTCTTTTGCAGTGGCTGGAGGCCCCGGTGCGCCCATTTATTTTCTGTCTGTCTCTCTTTCTCTCTCATTGCAGATAAATAAATAAAATATTAAGGGGCTGGGGAGATGGCTCAGCAGTTAAGTCACTTGTCAGCAAAGCCTAATGATCTGGGTTCGATTCCCCAATGGCCACCTAAAGCCAGATGCACAAAGTGACGCATGCATCTGGAGTTCATTTGCAGTGGCCCTATGCCCCGGTGTGTCCATTCTCTCTCTCTCCTTGCAAATAAATTTAAAATATTTAAAATAAAATAATTTTCAAAAAAAGATAGGTCTGCCTGCTCCCAAGAGCTACCGGCTAGAGTTTAAATACAAGAATACTGAGCAAAAAGGAAGATTAAGCCAGGCATGGTGGCTCCGGAGGCAGAGGTAGGAGGATCCCTGTGAGTTCGAGGCCAGCCTGAGACTATATAGTGAATTCCAGGTCAGCCTGGCTAGAGTGAGACCCTACCTCCAAAAACTTAAAAAAAAAATTTTTTTAAGCAGGATTAGTGACATTTCCTTCATGCCTGGTTCCCCTCTGCCCATGGGTTCCTGGAGAGTAAGAACCGGTTCCACTCCGCTTCTGCCACACCCCATACCTGGCACCAAGCCGCAGCGAGTGTGTGCTGAGGAGAAGAGTCAGGAGAGAAGCACTCTCCTTGGGAGAAGCTGGATTACCTGGCCGTGTGTATTGCACAGATGACGTGTCCGTGGGCAATGGTAGAGTCCATGTTTGCTCCAGAAAGTTCAGATCTGCACACTTCCCCACGGAGACCAGTTCTCACACTCTGCATGACTGTCTTCTTTTTTATTTATTTATTTTATTGGCAAGCAGAGACAGAGAGAGAATGCAAACACCAGAGCGGCTGCAAACGAACTCCAGATGCATGCTCCACTTTGTGCATCTGGCTTTACGTGGGTGCTGGGGAATCAAACTTGGGCTGTTAGGCTTTGCAGGCAAGTGCCTTAACCACTGAGCCATCTCTCCAGTCCCCTGGTGTCTCCATTCTTCAGAAGAGAAAGCTGAGGACCATGGGGAGTGGGAGATATGCCCCGTTGTGTATTTAGTGAGAGATACGGAGTATCCTCTCCTACATATATCGGCTGACTCCGAAAATCTCAGAAAATACAGAAGTGCAGGCAGACCGGTCCCCAGCTCCCTTAGGATGCATCTGTGCACCATCCTTCTGGGAGATCCAACCCTCTTCCTCCTGCCAGCTGAACAGCTGGGACTCATCCATCTGCCACCCAACCAACCTTGGAAGAAGGATGACAGGGAGTCCTGTGCCCGCTGCTCTTCCCCAGTGGGCATAGGGAAAGGGTTCCCGTTGAATTCAGAATGCATTTTGCTCTTGAAGTGGCTGAGATAGGAGGCTTGGTGTCCTCGTGACATATCTGAAATAGAAATGTTAATGGCATTGGCTGAGTAGAGAATAAGTATTAACATTAATGATTTAGTTAATTAATTAACAGCCAGGCATCTTCATGCCTTGCCAAGGAAGACTCCGACAGCCCTGGAAATGGTGTCTTTTCTCTGTGTGTCATCCCATGGTTTATTGTCCCCATCTCTCCTTGGCTCCCAGCCTTCTGGTGTTCCCTGGCCTCAAGATGATCTCCTTCCCCCCTTGCTGGCCTCCCCAGCCCTCCTCAGAGCTCATTCCAAACTCAGCCCTGGATTCTTCTCTCCCTGAAGCACCTGGTTTCATCTCAGTTAATTCTTGGGTCAGGGCTGGAGAGATGGCTCAGCGGTTAAGGCACTTGCCTCCAGTGCCTAAGGCCCAGGGTTCAATTCCCCAGGACCCACATAAGCCAGACCCACAAGGTGGTGGCCTTGGTGTGCTCGCTCTCACTCTCTGTCTCTGTATCTGCTTGAAAATGAATAAATAAAATATTTTTTAAAAATTCTCAGGCCAACCCTGGTGTTAGCTCCTCAGGTGACCTAAGCAAGAACCCAACTTCCTCTAAGTCAGACATAAGCAGGGCCTCTTCCTTACGGCAGTATGTCTCAGCCTTGACCACACATTTCAACCACGTAACAAGCTTTCAGCATCTGGCTTTATGTGGGCACTGGGGAGTTGAACTCAGGTCCTTCTGCTTTGCAGGCAAATGCCTTAACCACTAAGCCATCTCTCCAGCCCAACTTGTACATTTTTTAATCTTGACCTGAGAATGCTTTATTCCTTCCTGTCCCAGGACCTTTGCATAGGTTTCCCATCATGCCACATGATAGCACATTCTCTGTAGCCTTTTCCTCCTGCCCAGTCCATTTTGCTTTACTAATTCCCTCATAGCACTCGTGGTAAAGACTAATTCTTATTTATTCATTTTCAAGGAGAGAGAGAGAGAGAGAGAGAGAGAGAGAGAGAGAGAGCACACCAAGGCCACCACCTTGTGGGTCTGGCTTATGTGGGTCCTGGGGAATTGAACCCGGGGCCTTAGGCACTGGAGGCAAGTGCCTTAACCACTGAGCCATCTCTCCAGCCCCTAAATATTTTTTATATATTTTTATTTATTCATAAGACTAATTCTTTAGGAAAACAATGATCCGTTTCCATACCAATCCACCATTATCATTATTTCTAATTCGTTAACATTGGCTTCCCCAACTAGACTGGAACCTCCATGCAGGCAGGGAATGTGAGGCTCTCACACCATCCTTGCATGTCTTGTGCTTGGCTCTTGCTGGTACGAGTCAGACACACAGTGGAGTTTGAACGGTTGGTTGGATGAATTGAGCTAGTTAATTTCATTTCCTTTCCCTTAATTCCAGCCAGTAATCACTTAGTGGGAAAGGGGAATGTAATTATCTATTTCTATGTATGTCTCTCTTGTGTCTCTTTGAAGAACCAAAGGACCCATCTTTAGAGTGCTAGAATTTCAGACTAGAGAGATGGTTCACTGATTAAAGACAATAGCTTGTAAAGCCTGCTGACCTGGGTTCAATCCCTACTACCCACATGAAGCCAGATGCACAAAGTAGCACATACATCTGGAGTTTATTTGCAGTGATGAGATGCCCTGGTGCACCTCTTCTCTCTCTCTCCCCTCATAAATAAATTAGTAAAATATTGTTTTTTTTTAATGTCTTTTAAAATATTTTTTATTTAATTTATTTATTAGAGAGAGAGAGAGAGAATGGACAAACTGTAAACAAACTCCAGACATATATGCCCTCTAGTGTAGCTGGCTTTACATGGGCACTGGGGAATTGAACTTGGGTCCTTCTTCATTGCAAGCAACCGCTTTAACCGCTAAGCCATCTCTTCAGCCCAGTAAAATATTGTCTAAAAAGAAAAGGCCGGGCGTGGTGGCGCACGCCTTTAATCCCAGCACCCGGGAGGCAGAGGTAGGAGGATCACCATGAGTTCAAGGCCACCCTGAGACTACAGAGTGAATTCCAGGTCAGCCTGGGCTAGAGCAAGACCCTACCTCGAAAAACCAAATAAATAAATAAAAAATAAAAAGAAGAAAGAAACCTAGAGCTTCATCCCAGGCCTGGCATATAGTAGATGGGCAATGCAAGTTGATGGTGCTCTGGTTGAAGCTGAATGCTTGCCCACAAGAGGCGTGTCTCTGCGGGGAAAGCCATTCCATGGGTTGGCACTTCGTATGGTCTCTCTTCCGCTGCCAGTTACTGTATTGATTTATTTGGACATAAACACTTATCCTGCAAACCCTTCCCTCCGCCAACATTCAATGATAATGCTATACAATCTCTGTAACGTTTCAGACGTTGCTTCAGAAACATTCTGTTGCCATAGGAATGTTTAGGATGTGCTCATCGCTACAATTTCATGAGCAACAACTCCAAAATTGCAGATCATTTGGCGTTTGAAGTGAGGGAGTGAGGGTGGATGTGTGTTTGCATAGAAACAAAACAAGCCTTTGAAAAGGGAAGGTTTCTCCTGCAGAGTTGTCTGGTCCAAAAGTTGAAAATAAGAACTACTACTGGGCTGGAGAGATGGCTCAGCGGTTAAGGCCCTTGCCTCCAGTGCCTAAGGCCCCGGGTTCAATTCCCCAGGACCCACATAAGCCAGACCCACAAGGTGGTGGCCCTGGTATGCGCTCTCTCTCTCTCTCTCTCTCTCTCTCTCTCTCTCTCTCTCTCTCTCTCTCTCTGCTTGAAATGAATAAATAAAATATTTTAAAAAAGAAAATAAGAACTACTTAAACTGAGAGGGGGCTGGAGAGATGGCTCAGGAGGTATAGCACTTGCTTGCAAAGCCTGACAGCCAGGGTTCGATTCCCCAGTACTCATGTAAAGCCAGATGCACAAGTGGCAGATGTATGTGGGCTTTGTTTGCAGTAACTAGAGACCCTGACACATCCATGCTGTCTCTCTCTCGCTCTTCTCTTTGTCTCTCTCTCAAATATATATATATATATTTTTTTTTGTTTGTTTGTTTGTTTTTTGGTTTTTCGAGGTAGGGTCTCGCTCTAGCCCAGGCTGACCTGGAATTCACTCTGTAGTCTCAGGCTGGCCTCGAACTCATGGTGATCCTCCTACCTCTGCCTCCCGAGTGCTGGCATTAAAGGCCTGCGTCACCACTCCCGGCTACATTGAGCAATTTTAAAATCATCTCTATACCATTACCTTGTAGAAACGATCACCAGCAGCCGCTTGGCATTTTGAAACAGTGCGTTTTCTGAAATGCCTGAGTGCATATTACTCGAGGGACAGCATGGGCCCACGCTGCAAAGGCGAAGGCAGCAAGGGTAGACTCAGGGCGGGTGTGGACGGAAGGAATCCAGAAGAGCTTGCTGTGAACCTTGCTCTGTCACCTGAAAGCTGCAAGTGGGTGCCATTGCCTGTCTCCAGACAGCTAAAGCCATGTCTGTCCCCAAGTTCCTGCGGTGGCTCTCTCTAGAGAGAGATCCATAGAAATAACTTTTTGTAGTCCAGAGGATGACTCTGAAGTCACTTATATTTCTTTTTTTTAACACTGATTTTTAAAAAATATTTTATTTATTCATTTTCAAGTAGAGACAAAGACAGAGACAGAGAGCACACCAGGGTACCACCTTGTGGGTCTGGCTTATGTGGGTCCTGGGGAATTGAACCCGGGGCCTTAGGCACTGGAGGCAAGTGCCTTAACCACTGAGCCACCTCTCCAGCCCAGAAGTCATTTATATTTCTAGTCTCTCTCTCCCAAGATACCAGCCAGGCTTGGGAGGCTGGGCTCTGTAGCCTACCTGTGTGTGCAGCCGTGTGGACTTGCCCACACTCTGTCCTGGCCCACCATCCATGAGAGAAGTACAGAAGTTCAGAGCAGTTGTTCAGAAACTCACACCAAAAGAATATCTTACATTGAGTGATTTTTTTTTATTGTTTGGTATTTTGAGGTAGGGACTCACTCTAGCCCAGGCTGACCTGGAACTCACTCTGTAGTCCCAGGCTGGCTTTGAACTCACAGCAAACCTCCTACCTCTATCTCCCAAGTGCTGGGATCAAAGGTCCATGGTGTGCCACCAAGCCCGGCAAATTTTGTAAAGGCTTTTACTTTGTATGAGTATCTTTTCATGTCTCTAGCAGTTCATATCCTAGATTTCAGAAAAATAGTTGTCAGTTGCTTCGAAATTAAAATGCAGGGTCTGGGGAGATGGCCTAGTGGTTAAAGGCACCTGCTTTCAAAGAATGCTGGCCTAGGTTCGATTCCCCAGCACCCATGTAAAGCCAGATGCACAAAGTAGAACAGGAGTCTGGAGTTAGTTTGCAGTGGCGGGAGACCCTGGTGTTCTCTCTCTCTCTCTCTCTCTCTCTCTCTCTCTCTCTCTCTCTCTCTCTCTCTCTAATAAACAAAATTAAAATGCATGACAAAACTGACCCTCTATCACAAGTAGGGTTTTCTCTTTAAAGAAAACAGATTTTATTTATAACCAGAACATTCTAATAAAAATATTATTATGACATTAGCTCCCTCTGTCCTCTGGGTCTTAGCAGGTGTGCCATGGAGTACCACAAATAGTTTGATAAGCAGTATATCATAGCGCTTGTAGCTCCCCTATCAACCACTCTCTGTTCTTCCCATGTTTTGAAAATATACTGTCTCAACGGGGTGTGGTGGCGCTCGCCTTTAATCCCAGCACTCGGGAGGCAGAGGCAGGAGGATCGCCTTGAGTTCAAGGCCACCCTGAGACTACAGAGTGAATTCCAGGTCAGCGAGACCCTACCTCAAAAAAACAAAACAAAAAATACACACACACACACACACACACACACACACACACACACACACTGTCTCTAATTCACCTTGGTGGCCTCTTTCCCAGGGCTCCCGGGACACATGACAGAACCTGAGGAAGGCCTGTCAGATGAGCGCCTGTCTGCTTCCCAGGGAGAGGGAAACCTCAGAAACTCCCTGGGCTTTGGGTCATAACTTCCACGGGATGGTGATGGAGAAGAGGAAGTGACCTTCCTTTCCTCCTTTTCTTCCAGACCCAGGTCTCTTCTTCCCGCCTGCCCAGCAGTATGAACTCAGCATGACTAGCCGGCCGCAGGAGACGCCCCCAGAGCCAGGCCCCCAACTCAGCCACTTGCTGCCAAGGTCAAGGTAAGCCTGCTTTATTGGATGAAAGGTGGAAGAAAGTTATTTTGAACAAATCCTAGACGCCGTTGTAATCCCTCGCCAGGGGCTAAAAGAATAGGTTGTGCTGAGGCAAGGATGGACTTTTGAAAGTGTCAGCCTAACATCTAACGGAGGGTGGAGAGGCCAGTGTGGGGCAGAAAGGATTCACAATGGAGTGTCCGGCATGGAGCTCTCCTTTCTCCTCCGCTTTCTGAATCAGAGACTTTGGACGGGTCTTTTTCTTTTCTTTTTTGAGGTAGGGTCTCACTCTAGCCCAGGCTGACCTGGAATTCACTCTGTAGTCTCAGGGTGGCCTTGAACTCACAGCGATCCTCCTACCTCTGCCTCCCAAGTGCTGGGATTAAAGGCATGCGCCACCAAGCCCGGCAGGACGGGTCTTTTAGGGAATTTTGAATGAACTTTGCAAAGACTACCCAGTTATGGTCTGGGATTTCCAGTATATGCCAAACTCCTGTCCTCTGCAGAATCAAAAAGAGACTTAGGGGCTGGAGAGATGGCTAAGGGGTTAAAGTGCTTGCTTGCCAAGCCTGATGGCCTGGGTTCAATTCCCCAGTTCCCATGTAAAGCCAGATGCACAAAGTGGCTCATGTATCTGGAGTTTGTTTACAGCAGCAGCAGATCTTGGTATTTCCGTTCTCTCTTCTTCTCTTCCCCTCTCAAATAAATAAACATAAATACATAAATATGTAAACACATAATTACGTAATTTTTTTTTTGGTTTTTCGAGGTAGGGTCTCACTCTAGCCCAGGTTGAATGGAATTCACTATGTAGTCTCAGGGTGGCCTTGAACTCACGGCGATCCTCCTACCTCTGCCTCCTGAGTGCTGGGATTAAAGGCGTGCGCCACCATGCCTGGCTCATAATTTTTTTTTTAAAGAGACTTAGATGCTAAGCAGTGTTGAGCAGTGTATTAGTTACTTTCTCATTGTCATGACCAAATACCTGGTGAAGTCAACTTAAGGAAGGAAGAGGTTTTTTTGCTTCACAGTTTGAGGGTACAGTCCATCATGGTGGGGAGGCATGGCAGCAGGAGCCTGAGGAGGCTCGTCACAGTGTGTCCACGGTCAGGAAGCAGAGAGAGATGGATGTTGGTATTCAGCGTGCTTTTTTTGAGATTTCAGCCCATGAGATAATGCTACTAACCACATTCCGGGTGAGTCTTCCTTCCTCAGTTTAACCTTTCTTTCTTTTATTTTATTTATTTACGAGAGAGAGAGAGAGAGAGAGAGAGAGAGAGAGAGAGAGAGAGAGAGAGAGAAAGGCAGACAGAGAATATGGGTGCACCAGGGCCTCCAGCCACTGCAAATGAACTCCAGACACATGTGCCCTCTTGTGCATCTGGCTGTTATATGGGCACTGGGGAATCAAACTCTGGTCCTTCTGCATTACAGGCAAAAGCCTTAGCCGCAAAGCCATCTCTTCAGCCCATTATTTATCCATTTGCAAGCAGAGAGAGAGAGAGAGAGAGAGAGAGAGAGAGAGAGAGAGAGAGAGACTGGGAACTCCAGATGCCTGCACCACTTTGTGCCTCTGGTTTACATGGATGGGTACTAGGGATTTGAACCCGGGTCCTTAGGCATTGCAGGCAAGCATCTTAGCCACTGAGCCATCTCTCCAGTCAGTTTAACCTTTCTGGAACCACCCTCACAGACACACCTAGAGGTGTGTTTCCATGGCGATTCTAAACCGGTCAAGTTGACAATGAAGATTAATTATCATAGTTACTGTTGAAACATATTCCCTAACATTGCAACACTCTGCATTTCTGTCTGATTCCTGTACTACCACCCAGAATCACAGAGACGTGTCTTTCAGAGACCCTTGTCTTTGGATTGCAGATTTCCATTGTGACTCTGTTTCTTTTTTGTGTAATTTCTTTGTAGACACTAGGGCCACTCACCTTGTCCCTTTGTCCATTTCATATCGGAGGGCTTCATCAACTCCAGGGTCTGCCCTGTTTACTTGCTTCCTCAATTAGTGTCATCCTCAAGAGAATTATTCACCATTTTTTTTTCAAGGTAGGGTCTCACTCTAGCCCAGGTTGACCTGGAATTCACTCTATAGTCCAAGGCTGGCTTCATAGTGAGCCTCCTACCTCTGCCTCCCTGGTGCTGCAGTTGGAGGTGTACACCACCACACCTGGCTCATTCACCATTTATTAAGACAAGCACTGTGCTGGCTACTGAAAATAAGAAATGCCAGGTAGCTGTCTTTTTGTTTTGTCTTATTTTTCAAGGTAGGGTCTCACTGTAGCCCAGTCTGACCTGGAATTCACTGTGTAGTCTCAGCCTGGCCTTAAATTCAAATACATCCTTCCACCTCAGCCTCCCAAGGGCTGGGATCAAAGACATATTCCACCAGGCCCGGCTGTTTCTTTTAAAACATAATAGATTCTTGGAGAATTTGGAATATGTATTGTTACCCTTTTGTGGTTTCTTCATATTTTATCTCTTCAATTTTTTTTATTGGTGTGACCAAATATTGACAAGAAACAACTTAAAGGAGGAAGGGTTTGTTTGGCTTCCAGAATGAGAGGATACAGTCTGCCCAGGCAGGAAGCCATGAGGCTGCTGGTCACATTGTGTCCACAGTCAAGAAGCAGAGAGATGAATTATTCCGTTTTATTCTGTCCAGAACCCCAGCCCATGGGATGGTACTGCTCACATTCTGGGTTGGTCTTCCCACCTCAACTAACCTAACCTAGAAACTCTCTCCCTGACACACCCAGAGGTGTGTTTCCAGGGTGAGTAATCCAGTCAAGTTTGATCATTAAGATTAACCCTTCCGTGACTTGAAGTTGATTTTTATAGAGAGGATTTATATTTGATTCTGCTAGCTTGTTTGGGAGGGATGGGGTCACTATCAACCAAAAAAATGGCTTTGAATTAATTCTCTGTTTAAAGGTTTTTATGGCCACATAAGTAATATAAATCAGACCGCAAATCTGAGTGGTTGCAAATTTTCACAGAGACATTTTTTTTTCCTCTGAGCTCAAGGTCAAGTTTGCCTGGTATCCTCTTCCATGTTGTGCCTGTCTCTCTTGCCAAGAGTGGAGCCCTGTGGAGTCTCTCACCTTTCCAAGTTTTCTAGGATTTGAAGCCTGTGCAGACCATTGGGAAACGTAGAATCTCCAGAATTCAAAGAAACCTTTAAGGCAAACAAAACAAAACTTCTTGGGAAAACCCAGCTTTGGGGCTCCCTTAGTTCCCAAGGTTCCTGCTTTTGGTTCATTTTCGATCTTTGAGAAATCTTTCTATTATTTAAAAATATTTATTTTTTTATTTGCAAGTCCAGAGATAGAGAGAAGAAAGACAGAAAGAAT
>PVHP010052451.1:0-11095 GCA_004024765.1 Zapus hudsonius
CCCTGTTGCTCTTACTGTCTTTCTGCCTGGTTGTTGTCTTCTGCGTTGTTCCCTGAACCTTGGTGGGTATGTTATAGTATACTTTGGTGTTAAACTCTCAGCAAATTCTGGGTTTCTGTTTTTATACATTTTGAGAATCCCCAGTGTCTTTCTCCATATTCCAGGTACAGGTTCTCTGTCACATGAGATCAGCAATCATGCTTAACTTGTCCAATTCCTCTGTGGTTCACCTGGACCATCGCATGCCACAGTTTTTTTCAAGGTAGGGTCCCACTGACCTGGAACTCACTCTGTAGTTTCAGGGTGGTCTCACACTCACAGCAATCCTTCTACCTCTACCTCCTGAGTGCTGGGATTAAAAGTCTGTGCCACCACACTTATCTTAACTCTGGATCTGATGAGTCGCTTAAGCACTGGCATATGTGGTCAGTGGTCTTCCCATCATCTCCATTTGGGTGTGAGGAAGCCATCTCAAACATGATGTGCTTAACATGGATTGATTTTGGTTTCTTACCTTCATTTTCAGGAAGTGGAATACCATCTTCCTTGGATATCAAACAAGAATCACTTTGATTTTTTTTTTTTTTTTTTGCGATAGGGTCTCATGTAGCCCAGTCTGGCTTCAGTCACACTCTAGCCAAGGATAACCTTAAACTTATGATCCTCCTATTTCGCCTCCCAAGTGTTGGGATTATAGGCATGCCTGACCACATCTAGTGTGTGTGGTGCTGGAGGTGGAAACCAGGACTCTATGCACATTAGACAAGCACTTCTCTACCAACCGAGCTATATCCCTGGGACAGGTGTCACTTGTGACCTGCTGTTCTTCTCCAACCCTCAACCATCTGCAAGCCCTATTGAATTTCCATGTATCTTGTCCTTGAATCCATCTGTATACGGCCACCCTTCCTTGACAAGTATAAAGTATCTCAATATTGGCCTTTATTGGATCTATCCCGCATCCTTTTCAAACCATCCATCCTCCACCACCCAGGGTGCCGTTCAAATAGAAGTCAGATTATAGAACTCTGCGTAGAATCTCTTGAGAGATTTAGATTTCTTGCTCATAGAAAAAAGTCCAGGTTTGGTGCTCTATGTGGTGAGATGTGACCTGGTTCCTGTCCACCTCTCCAGCCTTATCTTGGCCACTGTACCTTCCAGCCGCATTGTCCTTTCCTGTTCTCCACCAGCTCTCAGTCTTCTTCACTTCTAAGGTTTTGCACCTGACTTCTTTTCACCTGGTGTTTTTTCTCTGCCTCCTTCTGGTTCTCTTGCTGAAATTCAGATCTTATTTCTTTAAGTGACCTTTTCTAATCAATCTGCAGAATTACTTTCTGTCTCATCACCTTGTTTATTTCCCTCCTGGTGTGTGTCATATTTGTAATTGTTTTGCTTATTTATTAGTTTGTCATTGCCCTCGCCTATTATGGGTTATGAGCTCTATGAATACAGAATCTTATACTGTCTTGATTGTTCTTTTCGGGGTTGGCATGGCCGCTTGCATATAGAATGTACACAATGATAGTTGTTGAATGAGTGACTGACAGAAGCCATGAATGCTAAGATATTTAATATACTGACTCGACTCATCTAAATCTTTTCTATTTTCTAACACATTATGTTCAAGGATTTTTAAAAACCCTGCTAGGGATGTGATTTCTCCTATTGGTATCAGTTGACTTTAAGATTTTTGCCAGTTAGTCCTAAGTAAGACTTCTATCTTTTTGGGATTCAGTTTTTTATCTGTGATGTAAGGAAGTAAAACGAGAATCATCTGTCTAAAATCTTTTAAGCAGTAGGAGACTTCCCCTTTGTTATTTCAAATAAGATGCTCTGCTGAGCTTCAGATGGACTCATTTATAGCCAGGCAAGAGGCCCATGACCCTTCCCATCACTCACTTAACCCCGGGACCTTGTTTGGGTCCCAAGGGCTTCAGAGTACAGTTTAGGAATCAGGGTCCTTTTGGCCTAAGTAGTCTCTGATCCTTAGAGTATGGTGAAAGATGAACCATAGGTAAATTTAAATCCTGTTGCTTCTACTGTGCTAAAAGTATGATTAGTTCCTCTGTACTGTATAGAAAAATATTTATTCTTGTTAAAAAATTAAGGCAAGAAAATGTGGCCTCCTAACCCAGCAAAGTAAGAAAAAAGCTATCACGATTTAAATGTACCTCTGAAAGGAATGCTGTCTAAACTGAAAAAAAAATCTCTTGAGGATATGATTGTACCCTCTGCCCCTTATTAGTTGGACAAGGTGGAAGTGTAATCATAGCAGCTCTGGACAAGGGTCTGTGTTCCTATGCACTCTGCCAATGGTGAGATCCAGAGGGTCCGTGCTATAGAGCTCTCTTGGGTACTCATTATAAAGGGGAGGGCAGGCTAATGGAAGGAGCCATGACAAGACAGGAGAGTGGCTCATGTGACCATTGGGATGGAGTCACTGTTAATTAATGGCTCAAACATACTTCATCTTTAGAGCCAGCTCCTCTGCTGCTCCTAACTCTAGATTCCTTCTCGTCTTCCGTCCTGTGTTCCTAAGAGAGTCTGACCTTATGAAAATGCACTGTGGTTTTTCAGTCTAAGTGCTTCACAAAGACTCAGTTCTCCTTGCTCTTTTGACCTTGAGTAGCATATAAAATAGGATGGTTTTCAGCTTCCTCTGTCTCCCCTTGCTTTAGGGAGAGCAAAAGTTTCCTGAAGCGAAGGAGGGTATATCAGTTGCTTTTCTCATCACTGTGGAAAATACCTGATTCAGACAGGATGGATTTATTTTGGATCAGAGTTTCAGAGGGTATCATCCATCATGGTGGGGAAGGCGTGGTGCAGTTCATGGTGGTTGGAGTATGTTGGTCAGGCCTCCTCACATAACAGCCACAAAAGAGAAGCAAAGAATTATACCAGAACTGCAAGGTGGGTATAAGCTTCCAAGACCTGTCTGTCACTACACCTCATGTCCCAAAAATTCTACCGTCCAAAACAGCACCCTTATCTGGGTACCATATGGTCAGACTCACAAGCCTGTGGGAGACAGTTCCCTTTCAAACCATAACATTGTATTAAAATTCCTCAAATTCATTTGACATTGTGTAATTCAAGCACATGTTTAGAAAAGCATATTTTCTTCTATGAAAAATTAATTATTTATCATAGAAAATTTAATGTCAGCAGAAAGTATTCCAAGTATCTATTGGGGGAGTTTCCTCAAATGTCTTTCCAGATTTTTCATGAGAAATCCTCATTATGAAATCTGTGGGAATCTGATGGTTCTTTTTTTTTTTTTTTTTTTTTTAACCTCTGGGAGCACTGTCAGGACTTGCACTATTGGTGAGTATAAACATAGCTTGGCCAGTGACTGAAAATTTTAAACTGAGGAATTAGGCTGATTTTTGAAATTTTGAGTAAAGCTTTCTTCAGCCCTCTTTCTCTCTTCTTTTTAAAATTTCTCCTTTAATTGGTTAATAAAATAGGTTTATACAGTACTTATTCATACTGTTTTTAATTTTGTGCACCCCTTCCCTGCCCTGCCATGCCTTTCTCCTGCTCTGTTTAGACCTTTCCACTTGTCTGTCTCCTGTCCCCTCCATTTGGTGAGTATTTTATTAATGTTCAGAACAATTTTAGTAAAATTCTGGGGCTGTAACTAGTCCTTAAACATAGAGAATAGAGAACTGAGAAAGGAAGCCTAGTTAACTCATTTTGTTTGTACTGATCTGTTAGGTGGAGTCAGGATATGGTATAATATATTTCTAATATATACAGACAGAAATATGCATAATGGAATAAGGATAATAACCCCATTGGTGTGCTTGGCCAGGACTATCATGTTTATTACTGTTCTTGTTACTTTTGGGTAGGGAGGGTAGTGTGAAGGTGGAAAACTGGAGGGTGACAGTTAAAAGAACATGTTCTTTACACATTAGGTAAACATGAGGCTCTGGATTTGGGTTTCTTAACACCTGTGCAAAATGCTGGATACCTGTACTCCCAGCACTGGGCAGACAGAGACAGGGAATCTCTGGAGTTCATTGAGGAGCTAGTCTAGCTGAATTGGTGAGCTCCAGGTTCAGTGAGGGAAGCTGTATTATGTATAGATAGCAATTAAGGAAGATACCCAATGTTCACCTCTGACCTCTACATGCATACACGTACACATGCACCTGCATACACACGCACACACACACACACACACCCCTACACACATGCTCACACAGCACACACATACATGCACAAAAATCAGGCAAATTATCCACCTGAGTCTGATCTGTTAAAGTTAAGATGACCAATAGATTGTCAGCCACTAACCCATGCCTCTTCTTGGGAATGTGTCCCTTTCTTTCTGCAGGCCAATAGGAGCATCTTCAGTGAAAGCTTTCTTCTCATTCTCTATGCTCAACCATGCTGACGCTCTACCAGTGTAAGAGGCTTCCACTCTGTCTTCTTTCACATCACTGCCTGCCCTCCTGCCTGAGGTAGACCCTTGTTCTCGTCTATCGAGATTAGTGGTGTTCTTGTCTGTCTCTCCTTCCCATATTATACTTAAGAATTCCTTTAATGCTGATCCAAGCATATCACACCATTCTTGGAAAACATTTGCTAGCTTCTCACTCCTATAGTTTGGTCCTTACTCACTTTGTTCTTTCAAAATCATGTCCTACTGACTCTTCTTTGTTCTTTTTTTTTTGTCTTTTATCATCACTGTGACTAAATACCTGACAAGAAGCAATGTAAGGAGGACTTCTTGTGGCTCAATATGAGGGCACAGCCCATCGTGGCTGGGAGGCACGGCAGCAGGGGCTCCAGGTAGCCACGTTACATCCACAGTGAGGAAGCAGAGTGTGAGCATGGCTGGCATTCAGGTAGCTTTCTCCTCATTATTGTCTGGACCTCAGCTCATCGAGTGGAGATGCCCTCATTCAGGGTGGGTCTCCCTACCTCAGCTAGCTCGATATAGAAAATCCCTCAAAACATGTCCAGAGGTTTGATTCCTAGATGATTCTAGGTCTTGTAAAGTTGAAAGTAATAAACATTATAGCTACTCAGTGCAGGGAGCTGAGAGCTTTAACTTTGCTTTAGTATTCATTCATGTACTCTGTCCATCCATCCATCCACTAATTAATGAGTGTATTGAATACTGAGTTAGATGTTGGGGGCACAATGAAGATAAGACTTAGTTGTTGTTTTCAGAGAGCCTGAAGCCAGATCTTAAACTCTGTTACTTTGCTGGTCTAGTTCTCATTTCTTTCTTCATGATGTTTTCCCACAATGGTTTTCATGACTCACAGGGAGGCGTTCTCATGCCTTGAAAAAACATTTTGAAATGTAACTCTTTTCCCTCAAACTTATCATCTGCTCTATCATTTATAGCTCTTAAAAAGATATACTGGCCGTTGAACTGCACCTAGGGTCCAGAAATCATCTCTACTTTAATTTTGTAGTGATATCCATTTTGGTGGATATCTTTGCAGGGAAGGAGTAGAGGAAGAAATGACCCCAAAGCAAAAATGAAAAATTAACTGATAATACGGGAGATTTGAGTAAGTCTCAAATTCAGGGAGTTGCATGGGATGCTGGTTAATTTTGTTATTCGTTTTTGTTGATTAGGAACTCTGTTGTATGAACCTACTGGTACTGGTCATATTCTTATCAGAAAACAATCTTATATTCTCTCCCCTGCCACAAATCCACTGAAGGCTCTTGTTCTTATCTGGCCAAATTTAAGACACTTTATCTCCACAGAGCTCTCCAATTCTCTAGGACTTGCATACACTCATGTTTCCTGCCCCAATGAAGATGATGCTATTATTTATAAAAGCCATTCAACTTTTGTGGGCCTTCTAGCTTATAAAGAGTCATTTGGCAATAGTGGCGATATTATATTTGAAGTGCAGGCAAGAACTACACTTTTTCTTTTAATTAAATTTTATTTATTTATGTAATATTAAAAGTTGACATATAGAAATTTAGATTTAATTCATTCAACTCTGGAATTTTCACAAACAATTTGTTCTAGTTGATTCTTGTATCTCCCTCTCTCCTCCCCCAGAATCCCTTTCTTCTGTTTACAAGTCACCTGTGTTCTTTTGCCCTTCCCTCACTCCCCTCCCTGCCCATCTCTTAATACTCACCCTTGGTTCCCCTTCTGTCATTATAGTTTTGACTTAAAATGTCCCCCTATATATACTTACTTATAGATATTACAAGCTAGGATCCACACATCAGAGAGAACATACAGTCCTTCTGAGTTGGGTTCACTTAATTGAAGATGATTCTATCTAGAGGTCTATTTATTTTCCTGCACAACGTCATAATTTCATTTTTATGTACTGATGAATAGAATTCCATCGTGAATATGCACCACACTCCCCTGTTGTTGAGCATCTTGACTGATGAAGATTATCCTGTATTGTAAATAGAGATGCAATGAACATGGACATTCAAGTCTCTCTGTAGAACATAGTCCTTTGGGTATATGGCCAGGAGTGACTATTTCTAACTGTTTTTCGAAGATATTTTTATCTATTTATTTCCCAGGAGAAAGAGAAAGAGGGAGAGAGAGAAAATGAAGGAATGCACCAGGGACACTATCCACAGCTAATGAACTCCAGTTGCATGCACTACTTTGTGCATCTGACTTTACATGGGCACTGGGGAATTGAACCCAGGTCATTCAGCATTGCTGGCAAGTGCCTGAGCCATTTCTCCAGCCCTACTTCTAACTTTTTGAGAAACCTTCCTGTTGGTTTCCATGAGTGTAAGACTATTGCACTCATACCAACAGTGGATGAGGGTTCCATTTTTCCCTGCATCCTCACCAGCATATTTTGCCAATTTTCTTGGTGATAGTTATTCTGACTGGAGTTAGGTGATATCTCAGAGTGGTTCTATTTTGCACATCCCTGATGCCTAGGGATGTTGAACATTGTTAAAAGTACTTATTGGCCACTTGGCAATTGGCAGGTTTTTTTTTTTAGTGTTTAATTTTTTCAATTGTTTTTTAAGTTCTGGTTATTAGTCTTCTGTGTGAGGCGTAGTTGGCAAAGATTTTCTCCCATTCTGTCTTTTAGTTTTGTTGATAGTTTTTTTTTCCACTGTGCAGAATTTTTAAAAATTTGATATCATCTCATTTGTTTTTAGTGCTTGGGGTTATTTCCTGTGCTATTGGAGCCCTGTTCAGAAAGTTCTTGCTGATGCCTAAATCCTGAAGCACGTTCCTTACTTTTTCCTCTAGTACTGTTAGAGTTTCAGGTTTTATATTAAGTCTGTACAGAGTGGAAGATGTGGATCTAATCTCATTTTTCTGCAGTTGGCTAGCCAGGTTTGATGGCATCATTCATTGCTATCTTTTTTCCACTGAATAATTTTTGGCTCATTTGCCAAAGATTAGGTGGCTAAGCCAGTGTGGATTTTTTTTTCTGGGTCCTCTGTTCTGTTGCAACACTGTGTATGTTTTAGTGCCAGCCAGGACCATCTGTCTCTTTGCTCTGTGGTATCATTTGAGATGGGGTATTGTGGTACCTCCAGCCATGTGCTTTCTTCTTAGGCTATTTGTGGTCTTTTGTGCTTCCATATGAAATTTTGGATTGTTTTTCTTTTTCCAGCTCAGTGAGGAACGTAATTGAAATTTTGATAGTCATTGCATTACATCTGAAGATTACTATTGATAATACAGCCATTTTATAATATTAATTATGCCAATCCAGGAACATGAAAGGTCTTTCCATTATTATTATTCTCTTTGTTTTATTTTTCTGAATCTTGAAGTTTTCATTGTAGAGGTCTTTCATATTGCTGGTAATTTTTATTCAAAGGTATTTCATTTTTTTGTAGCAATTGTGAATGTTTTTCTTGATTTTTTTCCCTTTGCAAGTTCATTATTTGTGTACATTAAAGCTACATATGTTTGTGTTGATTTTGTATTCTGCAATTTTCCTTGCATCCCTGGTATGAAGCTCACTTGGTCATGATGGATAATCTTAATTTTGCACCTGTGTTCATCGGGGAAATTGGTCTGTAGTTTTCTTTTTTGTTGTTGTTTTGTCTTCATCTGCTTTAGGAATCAGGATAATCCTGGTATTGTAAAATGAATCTGGAAGTATTCTTTCTCTTTCTCTTTTGTAGAATAACTTGAGGGAAGCTGGCATTAGGTCATCTTTAAATGTTTGATAGAATTTAGCAGTGAATTCATCTGGTTCTGGGCTTTTCTTTCTGGGGAGATTTTTAATTCCAGCTTCAATCTCATTTCTTGTAAAGGATCTGTTTATGTTATTGATATCTTTAAGATTTAACTGGAGGACTGGTTATATGTGTTGAGAAATTTCTCATTTTTTCTAGGTTTCTCAGCTTTATATAGTATATATTTTGAACGTATTCTCTAGTGATGTTTTGTATTTCATTGGGGTACGTTGTAACAACTCCTTTTTGTGTTTGGTTTTGTTAATATGAGTCTTCTCTCTCCTTTTTGTTAGTTTTGCTAAGGGTTTATCAATCTTATTTACTTTCTCAAAGACTGAATCTTTATTTAATTAATTTTGTGTATCATTCACTTAGTGTATACTAAATTAATTTCTGCCCAGATCTTGATTATTTCTTGTTAAATACTGGGTTTAAGGTTGGCTTCTTCTTGTTTTCCTAGAGCCTTGAGGTGGATCATTAAGTTATTTCTTTGAGTCGCTCTAATTTCTTGACACAAGTGCATATAGCTATAAACTTTCTTCTTAGGACTGCTTTGGCTGTATTCTAGAGTACCTGGTGGGTTGCATTATCATTATCATTTGTTTCTAAGAATTTTTAAGTTTGCTTTTTGATTTATTCAATTATCCATTGATGATTCAAAAATGTGTTGCTCAGTCACCAAAAACTTGGGTAGCTTTTGTGTCCTTCTTTTCCTGTTCATGTTTACCTTGTCAGGTAGGATACAAGGGAGTATTTTAAATTGTTTTGTATTTGTTAAAATTTATTTTGTGTTTTATTATATGGTGCCACTGAGAAGAATGCATACTTCCTGTCTGCTATGGGGAATACTCTGTATATATATCAGTTCGGTTCAGTTGATCTATGGTGAAGTTTAGCTCTGAAGTTTCTTTGCTAGTTTTTATTCTGGATGACCTATCTAAGTATGAGAGTGGGGTACTGAAGTCTCCCATTACTATTGTGTCTGAACTGATGTAACCTTTTATGTCTTTTAGTGTTTGTTTTAGTCTATTAGGAGCCCTGTTATTTGGTGCATAAATGCTTATAATTGTTATATATATACATATATATGTATATATATACATTCTTCATAAGTTGTTCTCTTTATTGATATGAGGTGCCCCTCTTGGTCTTTTCTGATTAGATTTGAAGTCTGCTTTGTCTAATATAGGGACAGTCACTCCTGCTTGTTCATAAGTTTCATTTGCTTGTAGTTTGATTTCCATCCTCTCATACTCAGTGTTTGGAATCTTTGCTTTGCTGGGTGTGTTTCTTGGAGAGAGCAGATAGCTGTATATTTTTGACATCCAGTGATTTAGTCTTGGTGTTTTATTACTTTTTTATTGGTGAGTTGAGGTCATTTACATTAAGTGTTATTATAAAAAGAGACTTGCTATTCCCTAATACTTTTTGGATGGTGCTCTGATTGGCTAGATCATAGGCATTTCTTTTCCCTTTCCACCTAGATTTTGTTGATTTCTTGTGTTATGCAGGATTATTTTTCACTTCTTTGTTTCTTCCTTGAGATGTATCCAAACACACGTTCTCATAGATGAATCTTCTGCTCTGCATAGTATTCAACTTAGAATTCTGTGTAGAGCCGATTTGGTTGACATGGATTGCCTTTGTCTTGAAATATCCTTATTTTACCATCAATTTTGAAAAATAACTTTTCTAGGGATAACATTCTTGGTTGGCATTTACTTTTGGATCTTGGGATATGTCACTCCATTTTTTCCTGGCTTGTAGGGTAGCTAATGAAAGCTCTGAAGTTATTCTGGTATTCCTGCCTTTGTATGAGAGTGGAGATTCTCCCTTACATCTTTGAATATTATTTCTTTGCTTTGTATTTTTTATTTTTTTATATTATTATTATTTTTGGTTTTTCAAGGTAGGGTCACACTCTAGCCCAGGCTGACGTGGAATTCACTATGTAGTCTCAGGGCGACCTTGAACTCATGGTGATCCTCCTACCTCTGCCTCCCGAGTGCTGGGATTAAAGGCGTGTGCCACCATGTCCGGCTGCTTTGTATTATTTAACATTTTTATCACAATGTGTAATGAGAGGACCTTCTCTGGTCACATAAATTTGAAGTTCTCTATGCCTCTTGTGTTTGGATGTCAACTTCTTTGTCTAGTGTCACAGTCAGCCACACACCACTGGGATGAATCTCCAAACCAGGCACAGTTTATGGGACAAAAGGATTTATTTGTAGCTACAGATACAGGGGAAGTTCCAGAATGTAAAAGAGGCTGTTCCCCTTTCACAGGTCCAAGCAGAGAGAGAAACCTATCATCAACACCACACATACAGAACAGCAAACAGGCAGGAGGGGCCAAGGAGAGAATTTCTTCTCCTTTATATAGGCTTAGGGTGGGGTCTTGCAACCCTATCCCCGACTTAATGGCTTCCTGAGTCTCTGGAATTTCCTTCCTGCATGGCCCACACAGGAAAGGATGTTTACTTCCAGCTTCTTTTTTTTTTTTTAAATTTATTGTCCATAATGAGTTACAACATTTAGTGGGCAAACAATGAGTTGTTATCCCCAATTCCCCGCTGCCCTCCCCTCCCCCTTCCACTGGATAACCTCCTCGTCTGGATCAGTCCTTGTGACAGGGGACCATGGATAGCCTAGTATTCAGCCAGGTTCTCCTGGCCATGCCTCTGGATAGTCTCCCCCACCACGGCTCTCACAATCTTTCTGGCCCCTCTTCCGCAAAGTTCCCTGAGTCGTGGTGGATGAGTATTAAGGCTGCTTTAAGGTTGTGAGCTTAGAGGTCTTTGTGTCAAAATCATTGGTTTCTGTCTCACTGGCTTATCCTGTGTTGATTCAATGGCTGTGGCTGTGGGCCCCTTGTTCATCCCGTCATTCTCTGCGGGGTTCCATTTGGATCCTCCACGATA
>PVHP010052452.1:0-11097 GCA_004024765.1 Zapus hudsonius
CACCCAGTGTCTGGCTCTGGCCTCCACATGCACACACATGTGCCACCATGCATACAAGCAGGCGTAAACATGCACATGCACGCCACATGCACACATACACATGAAAAAGCATCTCACATCAGACATCAGGACCAGGTAGACCAGAAACTGGAACAGAAAATGGAGGTTATATGGAAGTAAATCTGGGGCAAAGCAATGTGTGTCAAATGTGCTCTTTCGCTATTACCACAGCTGAGCTTCCTGGTGGCCAAAGCAAAACTGAGAAACAGATCCTTGTATCATTCAGAATATCTGGAAAGTGCCGATGGACCCGATCTGCCATCCAAGGAGGCACAGGTGTATTCCAGCACTTAGACTGCAGAGCAAAGTGTCCCAGGCTGTGCTCAGGTGAAAATTCTGTCATGTAGAGTATCCCTGGCCACATCTCAAGATGCATTAACAGCTTTTGCAAACTTATTTTTGGAGTATCTTTTGAAGAAAGCCAGCAAAATAGCCTCTAAGCCACAACAGAGTTAAATGTGATGCATCCAACAGTGTCTCCCAGTTGGTGTGTCTCTGAACCCCAGAGTTCTGTATAGCATTAGTATGTTTTCTAAGCTGAGTGTGGCACCCCACACCTGTAAACCCAGCACTCAGGAGGATGAGGCAGAGGATCATGAGTTTGAGGCCATCTGAGGCCAAATCTGTCTAAAAATGAGAAGGGAAGAGAAGGGAGGGAAATGAAGAGGAAGAAGAAAAAGGAGATGAGGGGGACAGAGAGAAAGAGAGAAGGAGAGAGAAAGAGGAAGAAGGAAAGGAGGGAGGGAGGAAGGGAGGAAGGGAGGGAGAAAGGAAGGAAAGAAGGGAGGGAGGGAGGGAGGGAAGAAGGAAGGGATGGAGGGAGGGAGAAAGGGTGAAAAGAAGGGAGGAAGGGAGGGAGGGAGGAAGGAAGAGAGGAAGGGAGGAAAAAACGGAAAGAGGAAGGAAAAGAAAGGGAACAAGTTAAGTTTCTGGAACTGGAGACGGAGCTCAGTGATGGAAAGCCCTGGTTTCAATTCCCAGCATTCCCCACAAGAGGGGGAAAGCCAAGTAAGTTAGTGATAAAGTCAGGGATGAACAAGGCATTTTTTCCACTGCAGCCCAGTTCTGAGGAGCCCAGAGGGGAGTATATGGGACTGTGGAGAAGACAATCATCTGCTGGCTCAGGTCAGAGAGGAGTGAGTGGGCAGCTGGCTGGGATCTGGCTCTCTGCAGCCCTCGGGGGAAGCTGACCACACACAGGCCAGGCATGTGTTGGGAAGTTAGATGTATCCATCACTGATCCCTGGATCCTTTCCCCAAAGAATGTGACGTTGGACTTAAAGCTAAAATGGGAAGTGTCTTGGTCAGGTCACAGGTCTGTGGTCACGTGCACAGTGATTTCCACCATGCTTGCTGGCCATGTGCTATGAGGTGTGAAAGTCTATCCATGCTTCATTTTGTGGATCCTCCAGATTGTGAGAAGTCTCAAAATGGAGAAAACTGCATTTCTGAAAAATAAAATAAAATAAAATAAAATAAAAAAGCAAGTTTCACTGAAATTTGACTTAGTTCACGTTTGTACAGCAACTAAAACAAATGTTTTACATGGAGATTTAGAAGAAATCACTTATGATCCAGATTCCAAAGTCACAGCAAGTGCAAACAGGACAGACTAGAAGTGAAACGGAGATGAACTTGACACTCAGTCTCTAGGGACATTCATTCTGTGGTTCCCCCCCCCCCAGCTATATAGCTTACGAAGTCTTATTATGTCCCTAGGAGAGATCAATTACACCCAGGTCAGTTACAACCCCAAGGCATATAAATGACTGAACCTCCCTCTGCGGGTTCTAATGGGTATGGGGGACTTCAGTCATCTTTGGGAATTTCCTGAAGTTATACTGTCTCCTTTCTGTCAAGTTGAAAAACCTGAGTTTCAGCAAAGCTGAAGTTCTCGCCAACATCACACAATAAAGTGACAGGTTCCTTTAAGAAACAAACTTGTGAGCTGGTGAGATGGCTCATCAATTAAAGGTGTTTGTCTGCAAAGTTTGACAGCCTGGGACTGATTCCCCAGTACCAGATACGAAAAGTGGCACATGCATCTGGAGTTTGTTTGCAGTGGCAAGAGGCCCTGGTGGGTTCTCTCTCTCTCTCTCTCTCTCTCTCTCTCTCTCTCTCTCTCTCTCTCTCTCTCTCTCTCTCTCTCTCTCTCTCTCTCTCTCTCTCTCTCTGCAATTAAAAAAATTAATATCCTTGTGGTGGTAAGTGTGGTTGCACACACTCATAATCATAGCACTGGAGAGGCTGGCAGGAGGATTGGAAGTTCAAGATTAGCCTGGCCTACACAGGAAGATTCTTACTCAAGAAAAAAGAAGGGGGATTAGGGATGTAGTTCAGTAGGTAAAGTGCTTGCACAAAAACCCAAGTTCCATCCCCAGCACTGCATATGCTGGGCATGGTGACACATGCCTTTAATCCCAGCAGTTGTTGGAGGCAGGAGAATCAAGAGATCAAGGTCATCCTTGGAGATCAAGGTCATCCTTGGCTACATAGTGAGTTTGAGGCCAGCCTAGAATACATGAGACTCTGTTGAGAGACAAAGATAAAAGAAGAGGGGAGAGAAAGAAGGAAAAAAGAGAGAAGGAGGAAAACTGGGAAGGAAGAAGGGAGGGAGGAAGGGAGGAAGGAAAGAGAGAAAGAAAGAGAAAAGAAAGAAAGAAAGAAGGAAGGAAGAAGAAAAAAAGAAAGAAAGGAAGGGAAGGGGAAGGAAGAAAGAGCAAAAGAGAAAAGAGAGAAGGAGGGAGGAAGGAAGGGTTGTCCCCAAGCCAAGAAGGCAGGATGAGAACATGAAGAAACCCACTGTTAAAGTCACGTCTAGCCGGGCGTGGTGGCGCACGCCTTTAATCCCAGCACTCAGGAGGCAGAGGTAGGAGGATCACCATGAGTTTGAGGCCACCCTGAGACTACGTAGTGAATTCCAGGTCAGCCTGGACTAGAGTAAGACCCTACCTCAAAAAACAACAACAACAACAAAAGTCACGTCTCATGGGCAGAACTAAAAGGAACTTCATGCTCTCCTTTCTTTTGCTGTGGTTTGCTTTGGTTTTTTATAGAGACAAAGTCTACTCTAGCTTGGCTGACTTCAAACTCACAGTGATCCTCCTGCCTCAACCTTCTGAGTACTGGGATTTCAGGCATGAGCCACCACATCTTTCTGGATTCAGTGTGGCCTGCATGTGGCATTTTTTGAGGAAGTGGATATACCACCCCACCCCCAAGCACTAGAGTTAAAGGGGTTAGATGTTCCTAACTGCCACACTGCTGCTTCTAACTGGTGTCCCCGATGAATCCTGCCAACTTGAACTGGCTGCCTGAAGGCCAATGGCATTGGTACAAATGACATGGCCGAGCTTCAGGGGCCTGGAACCCAGACCTTGGAGCAGGTAGGTCCTGCCCTTATGGGAGGCCCCTTGGCAGACAGCCAGTAGATCAATGCTGGCCACACCCTGCCCATGTGCCCAGGCCTTCCTTATGGGGCCAGGATTACAGGAGACTGCAAACAAGGACCCGGGCCACAGGGCTTGCTCTGAGAACGATGAAATAAATGGCAGGTGCTCTCATGACTGTTGGGCACATGGCCAATGGCATGTACTCTCAGGTCCCTGTGCACCCAGGGCACAGATAAGATGATCATGAATCAGTAGCTGTTAACACGACCATCCTGACCGGTAGGAGCCAAAGGCCATAGCAGGTGTTTTAATGGTTTTGGTTTTTGTTTTTCTGTTGGGCTGGGCTTTCTCCCATCCACTCCAAACACTTTCCACACCACTTCTATCTTTTTTTCACAAGGCCATCTGCTGGCAGTTGTGCTCAAAATGCAAACTTCCCCCCTCTGATCACGGTTCCCCCACAAAAGGTTTTGTCTGAAACACAGCTACGGAGACATTTCTCAAAGTGGGGTTTCCCAGTCCTCTGTATCCAGAGCTTGTGAACTGCACAGATGTTTAGTTGCCGCCCTGGTCTGCCGCATCTGCCACTCTGGATTGGGGCCTGGGAATCTGCATATTAAAAGGTTGTGAGAGGCTGGGGAGATGGCTCAGTGGTTAAGCGTTTGCCAAACAAGCCTGATGATAACAGCTCAGAGAACCCACATAAAGCCAGACACAGTAGCATGAGCCTGTGATGATGAGAGGTGAACCTAGGAAAATTCCAAAGCTTACAAGCCAGCTAGCCTGGTTTGCAGCGGCAAACAAGAAAGAACCTGCCTCAAACAAGGTGGATGGAGCTGGAGAGATGGCTCAGAGGTTAAGGCACTTGCCTGCAAAGCCTAACGACCCAGGTTCGATTTCCAGGTAACCAAGTAAAGCCAGATGCACAAAGTGACACATGCATCTGGAGTTCATTTGCAGTGGCTAGTGACCCTGTCACACCCATTCTCTGTCTGTCTCTCTCTGCTTGCAAATAAATAAATAATATTTTAAATTTGTTTTAAAAAGGTGGACAGTGAGGACCAATGCCCTGAAGTTGTCCTCTGACCTCTACATGTGCTTATGGTGTGCAATGTGCCCCTTTACACATACACGCACACACATACCCCCCCACACACACACACACAAAAGGTTTTGATGAGTCCCTTCATCTATCCAGATGAGGGGACCTGGGGGTTTCTGGTGCATCCCACAGCTCACCAGGTACCTCCGATCTTCTCATTGTTGTCATGTGTTCAATCACCAGGCACTGGCCCCAACAGGAAAGTCCTGATTCATTATGCCCCGCCCCCTTTGGCCCGTCTATCAGGCAATTCAAAGTTTCCAGGCCTCCGAGTTACTGATTAACTCTCAGTTTCGAATAAAGAAACAATAATAACTGAAGGCACAACGTAAGCCGAGACAGGAGCTGAACAGCCTGGAGAGACAGATGCAAGACAGCTGTGGCCAGCAAGCAGCCGGCGAGAGTGGAAAGGAGGCACCGAGTGTCCACACAGGCTCAGAACCCATCCAAGGCCTGGCAGCTCCGGTGGACACTCCCTGTGGATGCCTGGGCACTGAGCGGCAGTGTCCACCCAGCTCCACACTCAGAATGTCCTGCTCAGAGGCTCCGCAGCCGCCCCAGCCCATCTCAGCAGGAGCCACCACTGTCATGGCTTTGGGTCCTGCTGAACATCACCGTGGCTCCACAGAGTGTGACCTGGAGTGTCTGGTGTGTCGAGAGTCCTTCAACTGTGCTCGGTCACCCAAGCTGCTGAGCTGTCAACACACCTTCTGTGCCGTGTGCCTGAAGCTCCTGTTGTGTGTTCAAGAAGACACCTGGTCCATCACCTGCCCGCTGTGTCGAAAGGTCACCGCCGTCCCTGGAGGCCTCATCTGCAGCCTGCGAGACCAGGAGGCAGTGGTGGGGCAGCTGGCCTTGACATGCCCAGAGGTGCGGCTCTGTCCCCAGGGACTGGAGGGATCTACCTCTTCAGCAACAAGGCCCTCTAACCTGACTGGAGATGATGAACAGGACATAGTGAGTGTCAACCGCGTGGCCGCCCGGCGACTGGCCGTGCACCTGCTCCTGCTAGCCCTCCTCATCGTCCTCATCCTGCCCTTCATCTACCCAGGTGTCATCCGGTGGGTGCTGGCCTGCATCATTGCCCTGGCCCTGCTGATGTCCACCCTTTTCTGCTGTCACCCTCACAGCCAGGTGGGCAGCTGGCCCTGTTCCAGGACTCTCTTCTGCAGAGGACAGAAGCAAAGTCAAATCACATCCATTGCCTGAGACCCCCACGGGTCCCTGGATTTCACAAGCGACAGGGGAAGGGGCTAGGAGCTAAGTGTGCCTCCTTCCGAGGTCACAGATCAGCTGGACTTGAACGCTGAAGCAAGACTGGCCGTGTTGGAACAGTGGACTTGCACCTGGCCTTGCATTGCCCAGCTAAACTCTTTAGGATGGAGTAGGCAAAACCCACTTGAACGCTACAAGAGTCCCCTTATTCCAATGCCCTGGGCTTTCTATCAAGATATTGGCCTCACAACAGGACAAGTAGACCTGAGACTCATTTGTAATCAGCTTTATTGTCTTGTGGATATTTCTGGCTATTTTGTACTGCAGGAGCCCATGGGGACACTCCAGAACTTCCTCAAATGTTACTTGCTGTACCCATCCTGAGTCCTCCATGCCAAAGGTCCTGTTGCCAGGGTTTTCCACTGGGCCCATCCCAGGGTGGGAGGGAGAGAAGCTGTGTGGAGGGAGCCACGTTCCCTGTGTGGATCCTGAGGTTCTAGGGGATCCCTGATTCAGCAGGCAGAAATGGGGAAGTGTGGCTTCCAATATCCTCACTGGGGTTAGCAGCTTGGTCCCATCGGGCCCTGGCTTAGAGATCTCAGGGCTCTAAGGACTGATCCTCTCACCACAGCAAGTCCAGCTGTCCATCAGACAGACGCCCGTTCTCACGCTGCGCTGTGGCCCCAAGCCTTTATGGATTGTGATGTCGATGTTATCACATCTCACGTCCTATCTGCACCTTTGTCATAAAGATAAGATTCCTCGTAAATGCAACGGTCCTCGCCAATAACCCATCCCTTTCTGCCTCACCCTGGGAGTGACAGGCATCACAATGGCCCTTGTGTCCTCTCTTCAGGACCATTCTGGCTTCTTCTTCACACAGGGAAGCATCTATTAGCAGGAATGAGCTCCCATGGGTGCCAGGGTCCGAGGCTCAGATAGGACAGTGGTGGAGGCGGGGCAGGTAGCCAAGGGTGGGAGCTGTGATTGGAAACACACGATATCCTGGAGAGGCTCACCAGGCCCCATGCACCGTCCTCCCTGGTCACCCTCTTCTGGTCGCATGAGAGTGACAAGTGGCGCGTAGTTCATGGTCTGTGTCAGGAGGGGTGAGAGGACTTTACCACTGGTGTGCTCAGCCCTATCTCAGCAGTCATGCTATTGAACAAGATCATTTGCTGCTTGACTTCCAGTTCCCTAAGCTGAGCTAGGTAGACGGAATTATTCTTTAAAAACCAGAATGTACCATCTGCCAAGGGAATGGCTAAACCCCAAGCTATGGACATGGGTCCTGCGGATTTCTGGGAAGAGGAAACAGAAAGCCTGCTTTCTGTCTGGAAATGTGGCAGGCTGGGGTGGAGCTCAGTGGTTAAGTGCTTGCCTGGTATATGTGAAGCCCTGGGTTCCATCCTCAGCACCACTACATAAATAAACTATGAATAAAAAACAAATAAACTTGTGTAATACACGGTTCTTAAAATCAGGATGTCTTCTTTTTTTTCCCTTATGAGCTATATATTGGGTAACTTTTGGTGCAGACAGAGTATGGGGTGTGCATGGACTCACACTCTTAATCCAAGCTTTCTGGGCCTAAAAAAACACTCTATCCTCAAGGGAGTGCAGACGGACCTGAGGGATCAGCATCTCTCAGCTAGCCTTGGGCATATGTACTTTGGGACAGCTGCCAGACAGACAGCGAAAGAACATTGTCTTCCCACCTACTCCTCCAGGCCCATATTCCACCTACATTCTGTACCTTCACTGAGACAAAAACCTCCACTGAGACTTCAGTTGCTAAAGGCAATATTGTTCACCACCCACAGTGTGGCTATGTTTATCTGATGCTTACTAGAGCTAAGCATTGCCCTAACTGCTTCGTAGGCCTTATCTTGTAATATCTTCCTAACAACTTTGTGCAGTGGAGACCCTCATACAGAAGAGGGGATGATCAGAGGGGTAAATTCACCTGCCTAGTGTTGCAAACCACCCCATGCCACAGCTGTCTCCAGAATCAGCCTAGGGTTCTTTCTCTCATCTTATAGACAACCAGGAAGCTTGTCACCGCCTGTGGGTTTGGAAGGGATCCTATGGAGAAAGAGGAATAAACTTTTGAAGTCACCAAATTCCAGGGGCCAGGTATTCCGAGAAGCCAGTGAGTTTTAGAGCTCATTATCGGTACTCAAGAAAAGAAGAGGAAACGGTAAACATGGCTCTTTTGCCATCTTCGACTGCCCAGTTCCAGCTTTCCTTAAGGGAGCTACTCTGGCAGGAACACTGGAGTTACAGCCTTGAAACTCCATCTGTGGCATCTTCGCCCTTGATCCAGTGACCCTACTGGCCTGAGCTTCAGCTTGTCATGGTCAGAAAGGCCCAGACCCATGAGCCTCTTGCCAATGTCCCCTGCACGTGGTAGGCCCCCAATCAAGTTGTCCTCAGTCCTTCTGGGCAAAGGTGTTCTGACACAGCTGACCTTAGCCCAAGGCCTCCTTGGTACCACTGGAAAAGACTTGGGGTGGTGGGGAGGGTTCTGGCTGATAAGACGTCTAAGATGTCTTCAACATGAATCACTGGTCATCTAGGGAATGGGTGTCTTGTGCCTGTGCGGTGTGACAGCCAGCAGGGGGCAGCCTCCATGGATGGGTGGAGAAGTGGGGTGGGGCCAGGGTGTACTGCTAAAGAGCTTCTGCTTGGATCCTAAGGGGGGGTGCACCTCACGACAGACAGAGGAGAACTGAAGCGTAGAGAGGTAAATTCCATATCCTTGGAGTTGCATACCAGGCTTAAGTTCTACCCTCACATCTGGGTTAGTCTTGGGTTCTGAACTTCTATGAATCAGGGGTTCCAGTGAACATCTTGTCACAGGATCCATGGCCCCAGCAGGAATGATGACGATTCACATATTAAACCTTAGGCACTATTAAGAGGCAGATTCAGGAGGACCACAAGTCACATAGGGAATGAGAGAGAGAGCTAAGAGAGGTAAGGGGACCAGAGCTTCAGAGGGGCCAAGAGGCTTACACATGAGTCCCAGACCCATTTATATGAATCAAACATCCAATTAGACTCAGGAGTGTAAGAGAGGCATCTGATTGGTTGGTGGGCTCATGAGCCTGACTCGGGAAGAGCCAGCCCCTAGCTGTGCTAATCGTGGGAAATATTGAGGAAGAAGCAGGAAGCTGCTGTGGAGTTGCTGCTTGCAACCATCTTGGGTGAGACTGAATCAGACAAGTTCTAGCCCTGCCAGGGCAGGCGAGGTAGCATCCATGTGAACTAGCTTTATTCTAATCTGTATCACTAGTATTCCCCCAAATTCTCAAGGAGGACTCTGAGGCACAGAGAGGTGAAGTAACTTGCCCAGAATCACATAGCAAAGTGGTGGTGAGGCCAAGAACAGGCAGTAGAGATCTAACTCCAGAGTTAATGGTAGCTGATGGAACATTCCTGACACATCCTAAGTGCTTTAGGTTATGTCCCCCCCACACACACACACACCCAGAGCTTCTTGACTTGCTGGACAGAGGGCAGAGGATTGTGGAAGCCTACCTACCCCTTCCCCCATAAACACCTCTAGCCCTAATTCATTGATGTGCCCCTACTGATTGTTGAAACTTCTCTTCAAATGGCTAGAGGAAGCATTTTCAGCCTCTCAAGGACAATCACTTCTTTGTGAGACAGCAAAGCACTTCCAGGAACAAAGGACTTCCTTGCAATCTCTTAGCTCCTGGGAACAGCCCTGAGTACATAAAACAGGAATCAGCTCCATGCTTCGGGCCTGCCTGGAGCTGCTCTCAGGAGCTCCACAGTCTTGTCTGAGTACCTTGAATCCACTTCTATCAAAGGGGACAGATTTCTGGGGCCATAGAGGACTTTCTAAAGAACCCAGAGCACTGAAGAATCTAGAACCTTCCATTCATTTATCCAACCTCCCCCAGGGTCTGCTTTGTGCCAGGTACAGGAAGCTAACTCATGCTGAGCACTTGCTATGGGATAAATTGTGTCACCCCAAAATTATTATGTTAGGGTCCTAACCCCCATAACCTTAGAGAATGACCTTATTTAGAAACAGAGTTTAGGGGTGGGCTGAGGAGATGGCTCAGCAATTAAACTCGCTTGCTTACCAAGCCTGCCAGACAGGGTTCAAAGTGGTACATTCACCTGTGATCCTAGCTTGCCTACAACAATGGGAGGTGGAGCCAGCTGTCCTTTGTAGTCTGCAAGTTCATTTACAGTGGCAAGAGACCCTGTCTCAAAGGAAGTGGAGCAATGACACCTTGAATTTGTCCTCTGACCTCCACACATGTACCCATACATGCACACATACACACAAATAAAGAAATAATTTTTAATTCTTTTTGCACATGTGAGTATGCATACCTGTGTACACAAATGTGCCAGGGTCTCTTGCCCAGCTTTACATGGTGCCTGGGGAATTGAACCCAGGTTAGCGGGTATTGCAAATAAGCACCTTTAACCACTGAGCCATCTCTCCAGCTTCTAAAATCAATTTTAAAAAATTGGGGGTGGGGCTGGAGAGATGGCTCAGCGGTTAAGGCACTTGCCTCCCAGTGCCTAAGGCCCCAGGTTCAATTCCCCAGGACCCACATAAGCCAGACCCACAAGATGATGGCTCTGGTGCATTCTCTCTCTCTCTCTCTCTCTCTCTCTCTCTCTCTCTCTCTCTCTCTCTCTCTCTCTCCTTGAAAAATGAATAAATAAAATAAAAAAGAAAAGAAAAAAGATTTCTTTAATATATATATATATATATATATATTTTTTTTTTTTCTCAAGGTAGGATCTCATTCTAGCCCAGACTAACCTGGAACTTTCTTTGTAGTCCCAGGCTGGCCTCAAACTCATGGTGATCCTCCTACTTCAGCTGCCAGAATTAGAGCTTTTGGTTTGGCTTAGTCTGGTGTGAGTGTGTGTGTGTGTGTGTGTGTGTGTGTGTGTGTGTGTGTGTGTACAAGCATAAAAACCATGGTGTGTGTATGGAGGTCAAAGGACAACCTTGGGTGTTGGTCCTTGATCTCTTTGCTGTGTGTGCCCCTGACACCAGGTTAGGTGGCCTGGGAGCCTCCAGAGATTCTCCTGTCTCTAGCTCCCATTTTACCGTAGAGACACCAAGATTACAGGTATGCATGCTTCGTCCAGTTTTATGTGGGTTCAGGAAGCCTGAACTCAGGCTTTGCCCACTGAGCCATTTCCCCGGCCCTGGTTATGAAGACAGAGTCTCATATAGTCCAAGGTCTTTGCCAACTCTCTGTCACCATGGATGACTTTGAATACATGATCCTCCTGCCTTCACCTCTCAAGTGCTGGCATCAGAGA
>PVHP010052453.1:0-11094 GCA_004024765.1 Zapus hudsonius
TCTCTCTCTCTCTCTCTCTCTGTCTGCTTGAAAATGGATAAATAAAATATTTTTTTAAAATGAGTCAGAGGCTTATTCAAATACAAAACTTACCAGTGGGTTGTTTTTTTTTTTTGTTTTGTTTTGTTTTGTTTTTTGTTTTTTTGGTTTTTCGAGGTAAGGTCTCGCTCTAGTCCAGGCTGACCTGGAATTCACTATGTAGTCTCAGGCTGGCCTTGAATTTACGGCGATCCTCCTACCTCTTCCTCCCAAGTGCTGGGATTAAAGGCATGCGCCACCATGCCTGGCACCAGTGGGTTTTAATGTAAAAGGACATGAAATGTTCACTTATACAGTGTCATATTTCACATTACAATCATTTATTGAGGACAGGAGATATCCACACTTTCTTTTTGGCTGGCTTTTCTTTTTTTAATCTTTATTATCCAAAATTACATACACTGAATGAACAAATAATGTGTTGGTATCACCATTTCCCTCCTCCCTGACCCCAATCAGCTGTGTATTCTCCTTGGGCATACTGAATCAGTGTATGGGGTAGGGGGTTATGGATAGCCTAGGAGTCAACCAGGTGGTCCACACTTTAAAAAATATTTTATTTATTTGCAGGCAGAGATACAGACATGAGAGAGAGAGAGAGAGAGAGAGAGAGAGAGAGAGAGAGAGAGAGAGAGAGAGAAAGAGAGAATACACCAGGGCCTCCAGCCACTGCAAATGATCTCTAGATGCATTTACCATTTCGTGGATCTGGTTTTAAATGGGTATTGGGGAATTGAACCTGTGGGTCATTAAGCTTTGCAGATAAGTGCCTTAAAAGTCAAACCATCTCTCCATCCCAACAATTTTTTGAACAGTCTATTAATACACATCTCTATTTTCTAACTACATATTTGTGGGAGGTTGGATTTTTCTATGCATTCGGTTTCATCCAAAACAACCCAACACACCAATCTAGATATTGTACATATAAGCTGGATATTAGAGATTTGCAGCAATATAAAACAACCCCACTCCCACTCATCGGTTTATATCTGACAAAATAATGTTCCTTTTCATTTTATAAGGTTTACGGAGAAACATTCTGGGTTTATTGTTATGTTAATGCATCTGGAGATCATTTGCAGTGGCTGGAGGCCCTGGTGTATACCCATTCTCTCTCTCTCTCTCTCTCTCTCTCTCTCTCTCTCTCTCTCTCTCTCTCTCTCTCTCTCTCTCGTTTAGGTAGAGGAAAATATTTAAGTGTTTGTTTGTTTGTTTGTTCTTTCATTCTAGCCCAGGCTGACCTGGAATTCACTATGTAGTCTCAGGGTGGCCTTGAACTCACATCCATCCTCCTACCTCTGCCTCTGGAGTGCCCCCACACCTAATCAGTACATGGGATGGGACAACTGTAAGCATTCACTGTGACTAAGCACTGTTGTGGAAGAGACCACTATTCCTTCATTCTGTGAGAAGCACTTGTAACTTAGCAGATATAAATGGTTCTAGAGCACTTTTGTAGGACTCTTTTCTGATCTTGGTGTTCATTTAGCCTACACATATGCTTCGTCTACTGTGTCTTAAGTTCCCTTTCAGTTTGTTATCCTACCATAGAGTCTTTAAGGAACTTAAATACCGTGGTATGAGAAAGTATAATGCAACATTCACTCTGGCTGCAATATGATGTAAGTGGAGGGAAAACGTGGGAAGTCTCAAAAGTATGAAGCTCTAAAATGTATAAGCAGTTTACACTTCTGTGAATTTGACAATGATTTTTGATTGATTGTATGTAATGTGATGCATGTGTGGCGTTTGCATGTGTCTGTGCCCTTGTGGCATCCCACACACTTGCCTATGGTGAGAGGGTTGGGGAGGAGAGGTGGTTCACTGCATCACTCTCCTGCCTATTATTGTTTGAGCCAGAATCTCCTACTGTATCTCCTGGAGATACAGGAGGTTGCTGTTTTCCATGAGCCCAGGCAATTCCCTGGTCTCTACTCCCCCTTGTAGGACTACGATTACGGGCACACATAGCCACATTCAGCAATTTACATGGACTTTGGAGATTTGAACCCAGGGGATCTCTAGCCGTAAAAATGATTTTTAAAAGGAGTCTTGCTTTGTTACCCAGGGTGGTCTTGAACCCCTGGACTCAAGTGATCTTCTTGCCTTGGCCTCCCAAGTACCTGTGACTGAGTGTGTGCTACTACATCCAGCTGAAAACACATTTAAAAAGCTTTTGGGTGATTTTTAATGGCTCTTGTTTGCAGAAGAGTACTCTAAGTGTGCCTAAAGCCTAGGAAGAACTACTGATCTCTGATTGTTTTCTTTCTTTCAGCTCCTGAGAACCATGTCTGTGCCCAAAGGTAAAGTTCTGGATAATAACCTGGATGAGGAAGGGCTTGAGAGTGGTGACTGTGGTGATGATGAAGACGAGTGTATTGGAAGCTCTGGCGACGGAATGATGAAAGTGAAGAACCAGCTCCGCTTCCTTGCAGGTAACTGTGCTAGCTTAAAGCCAGGGTGAAAATGATAGTGCTCAGGGATTTCCAAGTTAACTGACTCTCTTCTCTATACCCCCTTAAATCCCTTCAGTACATAATGCCACTAGATCTTAAGGGAAAGACTATTCTCAAAAATGTAAAATTTTCAGGTAACATTTTTTTTGCCATCTCTGGCCCAATGAACTGACCTAATCAGTTGGCTTTGTTTCTCAGCTTCTCATTGGACACCTCATTTATTTAAAGAAAAAAAGGCATGCTACTTTAGGAATCTTATGAAAACTACTGATGAGAGATAGAATGCTTGCCTACCTTTGCATGACTGAGGTGTCAAATTCAACCCTCATCACCACAAAAGAGAAGGGGAAGAAAGTAGACCCACAATGAGACAACTTTCATGGAAGACCCATTGGCCTGCCAAACTTTTCTTCAAATATCATGTCTAGTCTGTTTTCTCACAAGCTGTCTGACATAGAGACAGGCTATGACACCTCACTGGAAAACTGGAAAAAAATGATAGCAGGAAAATGAATGTCATGGGGGTACTGGGGTGGAGAAGGAAGTGAAACAACAGAAATCCCCTCCCATTTGTGTTATGCATCAGTTTATCAAGTTCTTTCATATAGATACATATTCTGTATTGTATAGGTAATAAAACTGCTCCCAGAGGAGGAGTGAGATTTCTCTAAATGGGAAAACTGCAAATCTAATTAAGGTTTTATAGGGGTCTCCATCCCATGGTCTTTCCCCTGCAATGCACACCCTCCAGCTGACAACCTGTAGTCATGGCCTCTGAGACACTATATGTTCATACTTCCTTCACTAGCTCTTCTTAAGACTGCTTTCTCTCTACTAACTATTATTTCTTATAATTGAAATTATTTTCACTGGCTTAAACTAACAGAAAATTGGCCCTCTTGACAAGTTGTAAGGGTAGTCTACAGTATTGCTATTTCTGTCCACATTGATCAACAAAAGACCTCTAGAACTTCTGTATTATGACTAAATAGGCCCTCTTCATGGTCCCCTTCCTCAGCCTCTGTTGGAACCACTATTTTACTCAAAGGCCTCTGGGTTTGACTACTTAATGACTCTGTATAAATTAGAATCATGTACTGTTTGTCCTTTAATCCTTCAACATGTCTTCAAGCTTTCTCCATGTGTGTAGCATATGACAAGATTTCTTTCTCTTTTGCTTTTGGAGGGGTTCAGAGAGGAGGTGGTTGTTTTTCCAGTCAGGGTCTCATGTAGCCCAGTGTGGCCTCAAGTGAGCAGGCCCTCACTCTAGCGCAGGCTGACCTGAAATACATTCTGTAACCCAGGGTGGCCTCGAGTTCACAGTGCTCCTCCTACCTCATCCTCTCAAATGCTGGGATTAAAGATTGAGTCCCCTTGCCCAGCTCCAACTCCTTCATTTTCAAGGCTGCATGATAATTTATGTATCACCACAGTTTTTATCTACTCATCTATTGATGGACATTTAGGTTGCTTGTACCTCTCCGCTAAATGGATGATGCTATTATAAACAATCTTTATATTGCTACAGCAAAGATAATATAAAATCTCAACTATTCTCCCAAACTACCAGGGCATACTTCTGCCCACTTGCTAATTGTTTCTGTCTGGCTGTCTCATCATTATCCCAACCTGATGTGTCATGAGTCAAATTAATCAACTGCCCATCTTCAACTGGTTATCCCTTAATATCTTTATTTTTCTAATGCTGTCATCATTCTCTTAGTCACTGAGACTTAACCTGAAATCATATTTGGTCCTTTCTTCTTGCTTGTCAGGTGCAGTTGGCCCCCAAATCCCTGTTGATTCCTTAGTTGTCATTTTTTCAGCTTTCTTTCTTTTTCCTCCTCCCACCCTCCTACATATGCCAGTGCAGTCAAGTCCTAAGTGGTCTCTAGGCTTCTAGCCTAAGGTGGGAGTATTGAGAGCCTTAGGCTAACAGATTAGAGCACAAAGAATCACAGACAGGAGCAAAATATTCTATCAATTCATCATGCGCAGATGCCAGGTTAATCTTTGGAAATCATCTCATAGCTCTCCCTAGCTCGGCTGCCTTGATACTGTCCCTGTTTCCTTGAGGATAAAACTCAGATTCTCAGCAGAGTTCCAAATGAGCCTTCTGGCCTCACCCAAACTACCCTTCTGGCCTTACCTCCTACCATTAGCCTCCAAAACCCTCAACATTAATAACAATAACAACAGCAGTGATCTGTATCTGTGCTCATGAACCTATAAACATACTATTCTGGTTTCTATCTTCCTACCATTACCATGTTTCCTTCTATATAGATAAGCCTCTTTTCTTCTTTCTTAAATTGTACCTGCCCCTTGTGGTACAATTCAAGAAAAATAGGTTTTGGAGTACAGCCACCCTGTTTTGATTTCTGTTACTTCTTATATGCTAGCACAACCTGAAGCAAGTTTCTCAGCCTCCTCTCTTTACTCTCCATTTCCTCATTCATCAAATGGGAATCATAACTCCAACTTCCTATTCCTAGACCTATTTCAGGAATATATTGAGGAAGACAGTTATAAAGTATCTAGTATGCCTGGCATATACTAGTGTACATTAGGTGTACGATAATTGTTAGTTTCCCTCCATGAAAAGTTTTACAACCATTGTAAAAAATACTCTCTCAATTATTTATTTATTTATTTGAGAGAAAGAGGCAGACAGACAGACAGACACACACACACAGAGAGAGAGAGAGAGAGAGAGAGAGAGAGAGAGAGAGAGAGAGAGAAAATGAATGGGCATACCAGGGCCTCCAGCCACTGCAAATGAACTCTAGATGAATGCACCACTTTGTACATCTGGCTTTATATGGGCACTGGGAAATTGAACTCAGGTCCTTCTGCTTTGCAGACAAATGCCTTAGCTACTAAGCCATCTCTTTAGCCCACTAACATCATTTTTTGCCAATGCTTTCAAAATATGGTCTATAGTGACTCTTGGGTTACACAGGGCATAAAATAATTACCCACATCTTGGCATCCTATTAGAAGAATGTTACATGAAAATAAGGAAAAACACTAGAAATTAATGTTTACTGGACACATGCTTATATTCAGTCATGATGCCAGAACTTTGTATGCTTTTTTTCATATTTCACAACACCTCTCTGGACTTCAGTTAGTATTCTTTTCAGCTTAAAGATGAGGAACTTGATACTGGAAGCAGCATGACTCACCTTAGATGACACAGTTACTAAAGGCAGAATTGGGACAGAGCCAGAGAGTCCAGCTTCAGGGCTACTCCTTGAAAACATCTAGTCACTCTTTTTTAAAATTTTTATTTATTTCTTTATTTGAAGCAGAAAGAGAGAGAGAGAGAGAGAGAGAGAGAGAGAGAGAGAGAGAGAGAGAACATGCAAGGGCCTCCAGCCACTGCAAATGAATTCCAGATGCATGTGCCACTTTATGCATCTGCCTTTACATGGGTGCTGGGGAATCGAACTCAGGGTTGTTAGGTTTTGTAGGCAAGTGCCTTTACGTCTATTGAATGATACAGTCAGTAAAAAACTGAAATGAGCATTGCACTTACCTTCTCATAGGTGGGACAAAACAGCTGACCAAAATCAGTTGCTGGGAGGAAAATATTTTGGCTTAAAGTCTTGAGGGAACACTCCATGATGGCAGGGGAAAGCATGGCATGAACAGAGGTTGGACAACAACTCTGTCACAGCAGGTGGAAAACAGCAGCAGGAGAGAGAACCAACTAACACTGGCAAGCTTGGGCTAATAAACACACACAGCAACAAGGCTCCACCTCCGAAATTGCCTTTAGCTGGGGACCAAGCATTCAAAGCACATGACTATATGGGAGACATCTGATTACACCACCACATCAGCTTTCCATTTTGCTACACTTTGGGTATCCCTAATCTGAAGACCTAAAATGCAAATCTCTCTGAAATCGAAACCTTTTGTGTGCCAACATTATGTTCAACAAGTTTCAGATTTGGGATTTCTGGATGAGAGATAATCCACCAGTGAAGTATATATACAAACCTTCCACAATCTGAAAAGCTCCAAAATCAGAAACACTTTTGGTCCTAGGCATTTTGGATAAGGGTTGCTCTCAACCTGAAATTATCAAAGTTTATTGTCACTAAAGGTTGCATTAATCAGTCAACAAAATGTTAACTAGTCCAAGCACTGGTCCCTGAGACTTACTATGGCTCACACCTCTCTAGAAAAGTCAATGCTTATTCTAATTAATGATTTCCTGCCTATAAGCCACGCACTATCCAAGGGGGACTGCTCCATAATTCCAAGGTGACTTAACTTTTATAAACAGTTTTTGGTGTGGGACCTCATCAAGGGCTGTTTTTAAATCTACATAGATATCCTTTGTATCATTTGTCCACATGCACATTGAGCCTTTCAAAGATTTCTAATCAGTTTGTTGGGAGTGCTTTGTGAACAGTGAAACACTATACAAAAGATGGTTAATTTAATCTATAGGAAAATGATGTCTTTTCTCAAAATCTGTTACACTTGCCTAACCTGACCTGATTCTACCAGGTTCCTTGAGTCCCCCTTAAAATGCTTCTGATGGAGAAGAGACTCATCAATCTATCTGGCTCGTGGCACAATAGCTATTTGAAATGACAGGCTCTACATGATGGTTAGCTGTTTTACCCCAGATCTGGGTAGATGCCATGTAGTCTTGGTGATTCATCACCATCCATTTATGTAGTCAACTTGATTGGGAACATCATGCGCATTTACCATTTCATTTGGTACTTCAAATTGCCTCCTCCAAAAGACAACTCCAGGATGAAAAGCCTGGCTCAGAGCATTTCTCTTTTGTCCCTGAACAGACCTTTTGCACCATGACCAGCAAGTGATCTTATTGGCTGGCTTCCCTGGCTTACCTCTTCCATTCTTTTGCTACATTGAATGATCCACGGTACACCTGGGTTCTATTCTGGGCTTGCTTCTACCTCCTGTGTGTTGCAAAGCAAGCCCCTTCCCCAGTCCAGAAGTCAGTTTCTCCAACTACTACAAAGACAACGTAGAGACAGCTAACTCTTCCAGCCTGTTCTGCTGTCAACTGTCTGTGATTATGTTTCTTTCTTTGGCTTTCGTTCCTGGCAAGGTATTCATCAGAATCTTTGGGGGATATCTTCTTTTGCATTTGCACTTAACCTTGCAGGTTCCTTGTTCTCTCCTCCTGAGCTATATTTCCACCTAGAAAGGATCTATTTTTTTCCCTGTTCTAACCCTTCTGACTTTTCCCATCAGGCAATCCAGACTTCTTACCAAGGACTGTGGGCATCTGGTTTATACAACAGAATATGTTGAAGAAGTTTTTAATCATTTCCAAACTGTTAGGAGTATATTCACTTTAAGTCTCCTCATCTCAGAGTTCTCCAGGTGTTTTATCTTTTTCATGATTACCTTTCCTTCCTCCCTCCCACCTTCCTTCCTTCCTTCCACCCTTTCTGCCTCTTTTCTTTCTTTTTGTTTCTGGATGTTTTCTGTTTTTATTTGGGGACTTTTGTTTTTTGAGACAGGGTTTCATCATGTAGCTCAGGTTGGTTGTGAACTGCCTACAATCCTCCTGCCTCAACTGGGATTACAGGCATGTGTCACTGTGTCCAGCAGGATATAATTCACACTTCTAATGTAAAAATGGAATTCTTGGGGACTTCCAGTTCTTGGTGATTGTTGAATTTAATTTTGAGTGTGATTACCATAACACAATGCCACACCCACAGTTATGCCTTCACCTATACCTTACTAAGAGTAATGCCTTTTCCCTTTGATGAATGTCTTTGTCTATTTGTACCACTATAAAAACCCCATAGAGTGGGTAATTTGTGAAGAACAGCAATTAATTTCTCAACCCCAGTATCTAAGAAGTTCAGCATCCGGGTGCCAGCATTTAGCATCTGGTAAGGGCATTCCTGTTGCATTTTCACATGGCAAAAAGAGCAAATGTTGTGTCCTGACCTTGCAGAAAAGATGGAATGACAAAACTGAGTCTACCTGGTCCTCGCCATTAATTTTCAAAAGGGACCCATCCATTGCATGATGGCAGAGTACTCATGTCCTTATCACCTCCTAACTCCCCCACCTTCATACCACTGTGCTGTGAATTAAGTTTCAACATGTATTTTGGAGGGCACACAAGCATTCAAATCATGGCAATAGGTTACTTCATCTTTCTTATCTGGCTTCTGCATCTAAAGAATGCAGACAATAGTGTTTCTTTTTTTGTAGGGCTATGGAGATTAGATGCAATAATTTATGTGAAGCATTTAACACAGTGCTCAGCACCTAAGCACTCAAATATGGTATCTAGTGTTGAAGTTATTGTTCTGTTGTTTCTGTTTTGATAGAACTTCAAAGAGCCTATAGATATATACTGGGTGTGTTTGTCTGTGTGTTTGCACAAAACTATAACAGGCAATTTACAACAAACAACTGTCCTACCAAAATACCTCCTTACCTTTCCTATTTAGCTTGAATTTAGAAGTCTTGCCAATATTAAAACCAGTGGACTGGTTGTGTTCACAAGTATCTCTTGTGGAAATGCTTGCCCTAATGAAACATCCAGTGTCACAAATATCATCAGTGTGGGGACTGTAAATGACAACCTGCTACTTGTATCTTGGCTGGAGTTAAGGGTGAAGATGAAATCTAAGCTAGGGCTTCTCTGAGGCAGAAAGCAGTGGAAATTGCTGTTAACTCACCTCTTCCCAGCAGTCCTCTGGTGGTGTCTATTAAGATCTCACAGCCATAGGCCCATAGCCCTATCCCAGGTATTTCCTCTCTACAATTACATAATAATCTAATGGTAAAATAATAACATCAAAGAAACATAAATTAGAAACTATTATGAAGCCATAATTTTTTCATCTGCATAGATTTTTATGATCACATAGAATTCACATAAAAATGGTGGAAGGATATCACACTCTGGTGTCATAATTGTTTTTTCTTTTTTTTTAAATTGTTTTGTGTCTGAGTCAGAGAGTCTCCTATATATCAGGTTGGTCTCAAACTCACTATATAGCTGAATATGAACTTTGACTCCTAGTTCTCCTGCCTCCATTCCCCAGTGTTGGGGTTACAGGTGTACAACATCACACAGGTCCAGCCTCTTTTTAAATATTTTTAGTGATCAAGTATAATGTTATATTCCTACTCCTACCACCTGGATCCATTAAAAAATTAAAGACATTTCAGCAGTGGGTTAAGTATTCATCAAATTGTCTAATTGTCAAACCTTCATAAATGTGAGCCAAAAACAAAACAAAACAAAACAAAGTGAGCCGGTAAGCAAGCATTTTGGATTAAATCAGTGGAGGAACTTCATGATAGGCTTCAGTCATGGGTGACATCTGCAAAAAAAAAAAAAAAAATGATAAAGAGCAACTGTAGCCTGGGGAAGAATGAGTAGAAAGTTTACCAAGGAATGGGAAAGATATTGAATAATGTGCATAGCTCAAAATATATTAGAAACAATGATACAGTTATTTATATTGCCCGCTTGGCAATAAATCCAGGAGAAAAACAAACAAAACAACTGTACCGTCTCCAAAAGTGTGCTTTGCAATTGAGTCACCCCATGCCTTTTCCTTTGCACTCTGGAAAGCCTCCATTCAAACCTTTGACACTGATGTGACAGGTTGCCTCTCCCTAATAATCCCCTCCTGGAACTCTCAGGCAAGATCTTGAAGCGAATCCTTCCAAAGTTATTGATTGGGGTATTGTCTCTCAAACATGTTCACCTCAATGCAAAAGGACCTCATGCTATCCACTAGGAAGAAGATCCAAAGTTGATAGAAGTTGATACAGTCAAATTAACTGCAGATCCAGCTCTCTGTGCCACTTCCCAATGTTGTGACTTTTAGATAAAGTCACCCACCTCCTTGGAGCCTCAGTTTCTGGGTTTGCAAAAAAAAATGGTGATAAAATATTTCCTGATCCACCCACCTCATTAGTTGTTGAAATTCATGTGCTAATGGCTGTAAACACAATCAACTGTAAAGCAGAATACCTGTTTACGGCAGTGTTAAAATTGTTTAGTACCATTGGGTTATAAACTAGTTTTAGTTGCCAGAAACGTTTTGTTAATTTTTTTTTTTAAAAAAATTAAGTCCCAACTGTTTTTTTTTGAAAGAAAACTTTTTATTTTACAAAATACTATGAAATACTTTGTTGGCAATTAAAATGGCATCATAAATTTTGAAACTTTATTTTATGCTTGGCAATGTAGTCTATCAGATCCTATCAGATGATAATAATTATAGGGAGAGCAAGATTCTTAAAAATAAATAATAGAACTTATAATTTTCAATCTTGTCCTGAATATGTTAATTTTTTGTATAAGCAAGAATCAGGCAGCAATAAAATTAATGCATGGTGCTATTTATCATCTTTTTAAAAAATATATATTTATTGTCCATAATGAGTTACATTATTTAGTGGGCAAACCATGCGTTGTTATCCCGACTTCCCCAATTCCCCCCCTCCCCATCCCTGATCAGTTGTATATCCTCCTTCGTGGGCTGTCTGTATTAGTCCTTGTGGCAAGGGATCCTGTATATCTTAGTACTCATCCCGGTCTTCCTGGCCCAAGTGT
>PVHP010052454.1:0-11082 GCA_004024765.1 Zapus hudsonius
ATTGTCTCTGGAACATTCTGTATGATAGTGATATTCTTCATCGTGTCTAGAGCATTCTGTGTGATAATATCACAGTGTCCTTTCTTGACTACCTGCATGTCTACTTCCTTCTTTACTTGGTGGTAAGGTTCAGTAGCATATCTCATCACTTGTTAGCATAACACCTGGAATAAAGTGTTTTAGATGTTTATTGAATGAATAAATGAAGGGCCAGGTGGTAAGAGAGAAGGGTGGGTAGGTAATGGGTGCAGAATTAAAATTAGTGTAAGTGGTGAAATTAGCTAAAATAAGACCTTGTGGTAAGTGGGTTAATGCAGACTTGAAGGCAGCTAGACAGACTTTTTTCTCCCTCCTTGAGGCAGGGTTTTGCTTTGTAGTCCAGGAACCCAGGTTTGTCCAGACTTGGGATCCTCTTTCCAAGCCTCCTGAGTGCTGGGATTACAGGCATGTGGCACAATACCACTCATATCCTTGTTTTCAATTCTGTTTGGTTTTATAGTTTTGTGATTATCTTGTTGAAAACAGACACTACATGGGTCTAACTTAAAGATTCCTGGGAAGCTCACTTGAGACCTCTCACAGTTAAATAATGGTAGACAATATATGTTTGAAGTCAGGCCTCTTGGATTTGAATCTTGGTTCAGCCACTTAACCGATCTGAGACTTTGGGCAAGTATCTACACCTATCTAACAATTTGCCTCTGTGAAACGGGGAGAGGTGCTGCTTAAAGACTGAGTGAGCTGTGATGGTATTAGTGTTTGATCAAAGTGCCCTCATCAGCACCACTTCCTTACTGCCATCCTCCTCATAGAAAATGCACACGAATTCGTAATGTCTGAGGGAAGTATCCATATGTGGCCCCATCATCCAGAGTATTTCCTTAATGTTTTTCTTTTTCTTTTTTTCTTTTTTTTTTTTTCTGAGGTAGGGTCTCACTCTAGCCCAGGCTGACCTGGAATTCACTGTGTAGTCTCAGGGTGGCCTTGAACTCATGGTGATCCTCCTACCTCTGCCTCCTGAGTGCTGGGATTAAAGGCGTGTGCCACCACGCCTGGCTACCTTAATGTTTTTCCTTTTCATGTATATATACATTCATAGGCATGAGGCAGATGGCTATGTTCCACATGTTCTTTTTCCCCATAAGGTGCTCTCATCTCTGTGTACACAGACAGTATCATTGGAAGTTTTTATTTATTACGTATCTAGTGCCTCTGTATTACTTCCTATTTAATCTCATTTATAAAATCACATTTGTCAACCATTTAAGCAACTAGACCCTTCTGAGTCCTAGGAAGACAGTGAATAGGAGGGTTAGGGTGGGAAAGACACAGCACCACCTAGTACTCCATTTGATAATTTGCAGTTTGGCATCCACTCACCTCCTCTGTGCTGCATTTAAGGAGAGTGACTTTGACCTCTGTTGCTCTCATACAGTCTCAGTATCTCTTTTAGCAAACTAACAGCAAACATGCCTCCATTTAAGCATTAACATTTCTTTTGCATGTACACTGGTTGTGTTTGATGTTTTATTGTTCCTTTATTTTTTATAGGAATGCTTTGTGTGGAAAGCTTCAGTGTGAGAATGTACAGGAGATGCCCGTGTTTGGCATAGTGCCTGCTATTATTCAGACACCCAGTCGAGGCACCAAATGCTGGGGAGTAGATTTCCAGTTGGGGTCTGATGTCCCAGATCCAGGGATGGTCAATGAAGGCACGAAATGTGATGATGGCAAGGTAACCTAAACATTTCCTATTTACAAGGGCAAATAATCATCTTCTGGCTGTGAAAAGAATCTGTATGTACTCTAGAAATTCTAGAAAGTTCCCCTCTCCTCCCTTCCCCTTCCCCTCCCTTTCCTTATTCCCTCTCTTCCCTTTCCCCTTCCCCTCCCTCCCCTTCCTTCCCCATCCCTCTTCCTTTCCTTTCCCTTCCTCTCTTCTTCTCCCTCTCCTCTTCCCTCCCCTCCTCTCTCCTCTCCTTTTTTTCTCCCCTTTCTCTTTTTCCCTTTCTCCCTTTTCTCCATTTCCCCCCTTTCCCTTCCCCCCTTCGATTTCCCTATTTCTTTTTCTTTCCTCCTCCCCTCCCTTTCCTTTCCTTTTTTTCTTCCCCTTCTTTTTTCCTTTCCCTCTCTTCCCCTTTTCTTCTTTTCCCTTTCCTTCCATTCCCTTCCTTCCCCCCCTTTTAAAAGTCTTGTGCAGTGGAGCCCATGCTGGCCTCATATCATTCCTGCTCCTTCTGCTTTTGCCTCCTGTGTGCTGGTATTATAGATAAGTGTTACCACACCCAGTGGGTGGTTTCTTTTGGTTTGAAAAAAGTCCATTTGTGAATATTTGCCCAACATCTTACTTTCTATATTATTTCTATATATATATATAATATAGAAATATATATTCATATATTTCTATATTCGTGTTAAAGCATAGATGTAATTTTTTTATTTGTTTTGGCCTTTATACCATCTTTGTCTTTTTGATCATTAGTTCTATGTCAATCAATTTCACTCCTTTTTCATTTTCAAAAATATAATGTTGGAATTGACTGTTCGTTGGAAATTTGGAAATAATTCTTTAGTGAAATTATCTGTGTCTAGAACTTTTGCTTGTAGCTCTTTATTACTGTGTTTCATTTCCTTTACTTCACTTAGTTCTTCATTTATCTCTTCAGATTTGTAGGAATTTCCAGTGTGTGAATGCATCTGTCCTGAATTATGACTGTGATACTCAGGAGAAGTGCCATGGCCACGGGGTAAGTACTGAGCAATGATCTTTCCCTGAAAGGGTTAGATGAGAATTCCCAAGATTTCCAGATGCTTAGATGTTGGGGAATTTGTGAATTTTTTTATGCTTAAAGAGTGTATTTGAGTTTGTGTGAAATTAGTTCTGTCTCTGGTTTCCATCTGGAGCAATCTTAGCAAGCATCTTAACAAGATGGTGCCCTGATCACAGTTAACACGCTGCTTTGCTTACTTTAAGGTATGTAACAGCAATAAGAACTGTCACTGTGAATATGGCTGGGCTCCCCCAAGCTGCGAGGCTAAAGGATATGGAGGAAGTGTGGACAGTGGACCAACATATAATGGCAAGTAACATTGGTAGAGTTTAGTGTGATCTTCCAGCAGCCCAGGACATAAGCTGGAATCCTTTACTTCATTTCTCACACAAACTGCACATGTCAATTGTGTTCTTCTGCCTTCCTTAGTTCTTGCAAATGTTTCTATTCTTTAGCCTGTGTCTTTCAGTTGTTCTTGGCCTGGCCTCTTATCTAGTTCCATTTCCCACCTTGCTTCCTTCCCATGCTCCATGGCCATATTATAGAGTTGTAGTGTTTCCTTCCAGAACTAAATTCCATGCTTTTCACTGGTACTGATATGAAATCCACCAATCCTTAACCCAGAGTAAATGTCCTTCCAGTGTGATGTGCCCCAGGGTGGCTTCCAGCCCCACTCCACTGGGTCAGGAGGACCTTGCTCTGAGATCTCCTCTAATTAGCTAAGCCTCTGAGCCTTTAAATTGTTTTTTTATTTTACAGTTTTAGAACTTGCCTAATTGCTATCTACTCTTCATTATACTTTATTTCCTAATAGGAAGTTTTCCTGACTGCCTAAATCTGAGTCTGTTCTTTCTTTGCTCTCCTAGTACTATTAGCACAATCCATACTATTGTTACTCTTGGAAAACTCATTTTTATTCCCTGATGGAATATTCACAATCTTCCTGGTGAGAACATAAACACTTTTTCTCTTAAGTAAACACTTGGTGGAGTGACGGGCTCATAGGTATATGTTTAGATTTTTCTTTTTTAGACTTGCTCAGCCATTCCCAGAGTGGCTGCTGTAGTCCAGTCTTGTCCTGTCGGCAGTTTCACATCCTATGATTTCAGTTAATTCATGGTCAACCACAGTCTGGAAAAATCATTATGGCTCAATAATGAACTGAAGGGGCAGTCCTCCTCTGATGCATTGTCAGGTGAACAGTCCAACATTACACCACCATGCCAAGGTCATTCGCCTTTTCTTTTCTCAGCACATTGCCATTGTGTCATCTCTGTCATCATAAGAAGCAGAGTGAGAACAGTCCAATAAGGCATTTTGGCAAAGAGGAAAATGGTATTAATTTATGACACCATGTTTCAGTTATGTTTAATATCTTAACCATGCCAAATGTATAAATTTAACTTCTTATATGTACCTATCATATATCATAAGATAAGCAAAAAAAAAAAAGTATAGACTGTGTGCTGTCTGTGGTTTCCGGTATTCACTGGGTACATGTTCCCTGTGGATTGGAGGGATCACTGTTGATCATTTTATATTTTACTACCATTGTATGAGTGTATGAGGGCCCTGATTTCTTCCTGTGCTTTCTGTTGTAGTTTTAATGTGCATTTCCCATTTACTATGATGAGTATCTTCTCATAAGCATATTTGCTGTGACCGTATCTGCTTTGTTGATATGTGGGTTCAAATATTTTCCCCAAATGTTTAGTTGGGTTGTTTATCTTTTTGAATTTTAATAGTTCTGTATGTATTATGGATACCAGTCCTTTATCAAATATTTGCTTTATATATTTATTTTTAAAAGTTTTTTATGTAGATTTATTCTTTGTTTCCATGTAGTAATTGTACTAATGTGTTTCATTGTGACATTTCCATATACATGTATCAGACTTTGGTTGTATCTATATTCCAACTACCCCTTCATTCTTTTATCTCTTTCCCTCCTCCCCTCACTTCCTTCCCCTTCTTATTTCAGATCATCATCATTTTAAATAATATGAGGTAAACATGTGAAATGGGTTTTTCTTGTTTTGCTTAACAAAATTTTCTCTACTTCTGTTTTCCTACAAATGACATCATTTCATTCTTCTTTATGGGTGAATAATAACTACTCTGTTGTGCACATATAGTGCATTTTATTCATCCACTGATGGGTACCTAAGTTGATAATATATCTTAGCCATTACTAATAGTGCTTCAGGAAAAATGGGTATGCAGGTATATTTCTTATGACCTTGGTTCCTTTGGGTGTGTACTTAGGAGTGGTATAGCTGGGTCAACTGGTTGATGCTTTGTTTTTTTAAGGTAATGGTGCTAATTTCATTTCCACCAGCAACAAATGAAACCAACAAATGGTTTCTCCCTTCTCTTCTTCATCCTCAGTAGCATTTCTTGTTTATTTATTTTTTTCTAGTAACTATTCTGACCAGATATGATATTCAATGATGTTGAACATTTTTTTCATGTACTTCTTGGCCATATTTCTATATTCACTTCTTGACAATTATCTGTTTAGTTCTCTTGTCCATTTATGGGTGAAATTATTGGTTCTTTTGGTGCTTGACTTTTTGATATTTTATATGTTCTGCATATATATGTGTATGTATGTGTGTATATGCACAGATTATCTTCTATTCTGCAGGTTATATCTTCATTTTGGTGCTTAACTTTTAAGTACTTCATATATTCTAGAAGTGTATATGTATGTGTATATATATGTGTGTGTGTGTGTGTGTGTGTGTGTGTGTGTGTGTGTGTGTAGACAGATTTTCTCTTATTTTGTGGGTTATATCTTCAGTTTATCAATTGTTTTCTTTGCTATGTAGAAGTTTTTCATTTGGATGTAATTTCCCAACATCTACTTTTGCTTTTATTTCTTAAGCTATAGAGTCCAAATTAGAAAATCCTGATTTGCGCCAATATCATGCAGTGTTTCTACTGAATTTTCCTCTAGTAATTTTAATGTGTCAGGTCTTACATTAAGGTCTTTGGTGTACTTTGAGCTGACTTTTTATACAGGTAAGAGGTAAAGATGTCATTTCAATCTTGTGCCAAGCATGGCCAGCCTATGGCCCACAGATCACATGTCTCCTAGGAGACTGTGAATGTAGCCCATAGCATCTGTACATAACAAGGTCAGTGTCAAGGTGCAGCATCAAAAGGTTGGACACCTCTTTCTTACTTTGCTTGCTTACGAGGCTATCTTTTCTTCAACATGTTTTCTTTATTTTTGCCCAGATTCAGTTCAGTTTCTATGTGAGTTTATTTCTTGGTCTTCTCTTACATTTGTTGATGTGTCCATTTAATGCTAATATAGAGATTTAGTTACTATAGCTCTGTAGCATATGTTGAAATTGAATATTGTGATGCCTCCAGCATTGTTCTTTTTGCTCAGAAATGTTTTGTCTATTTGGGATCTTTTGTATTTTAATATGAGTTTTAGGATTTTTTTTTATTGTTGTTGCTATGAACAATGTTATTGGAATTCTGGGGAGATTGTATTGCACCTGTAGATGGCTTTTGGTTATAGGGTCTTGATAGCACAATGAATCTTCCTGATCTACGAACCAGAGGGATCTATCTCACATAGCGTTGTCTCGATTTCTTTCTTTAGTTTCATAATTTTCATATAGAGGTCTTTCATCTTAGCTAGGTTTAGTCCTAGAGTTTTATTTTTTCTGGATATTATGATGGGATAGTTTCTCTGATATTTTCTTTGTGATTTCATTATTCATGTATAGGAAGGATGCTGACTTTTGTGTATTGATTTTGTAACCTGATAATTTGTTGAATTTTTGAAATGAGCTCTAAGAGTGTATGATCATTAGTCTCTATTTTGTTTCAGTGTTATCTTTTCCTCCTATATGAAGGTGTTGTGTAGGTATTATCAGGCACTGTGAAGTCATGAATATCATAGCTATTTTGCATCTAGAAGCTTGCATTGTAAGCAGTCCTACCTTTCCTTTGGCTCTTATGATCTTTCTGCCATCTCTTACCTAAACCCCAGAAGCTGTGATAGAGATGTCCCAGTGCTAAACACTCCACTGTTATTTCTTCTTAGCCCTGTGGTGTCTTTTGAGTTATCCCAGTAGTTACCACTATCTAAAAAAGAGAAGCTTCTTTAGACAGAAGTGAGAGTAGCATTATTATATGGGTATGAACATAAAAAAGGGCTTATAAGGCAGTTTGGTAGGCAAATATATGTATTTAGCCAGACAATAGCAGACTAAATAGCAGGCTAGGGCTCATGACCTCCCCTGCCTTAGGATTTTTACTGTCTTCAGTACCAGCCATGCTTTCCCTCTCATGGATCAGGCCTCCACTCCAATTAGAGAGCAGTTTCCCCCATAACAGACGTGCCACTATTGCCCCCGTTGGCACATTTGGCCTGGCTGGCCAGTCTTAAGGCTTACAAGGTCCACTGCTGTTCACCACTGTTGATAACTTCTCTCTCCCATAGGGTTGTTCCAGTTTTCTGTCAGCTGGTTAATAGGGAGGAGGTTTTCAGCTCAGCTCCAGCTTGATTTCTCAGTGATGTGCAGCCCAACCATATGTGATCTTCAACAGTAGGGTCTTACTATCTCATTCATGGGGATGAGGATGTGGGGAATGGTTTTACCCTCTGTCCACCAGTTTCTCCAACCAGAATTGCTCCTGCCTGCCCTGACCAAGAGCCTTGGCAATGACCTATACTGTTCTGGGGGCCTCAGGAACCTCCCTGGTCAACAACTCACTGGATGGTATCCCATCCCTGGCACTGAAATTTTTCTAGTAACAATCTATGGCTAATGGGTGTGTCATTATCCAAAGAAGTAGGTTTCCATATGGCTTATTCTAAACCTCTTAAATTATGATTATCCCTCCTCCTTTTACTCAATCCCTTCCCCTGACCCCACTTAGGCTGTTGTACTCCTAGGAATCTGTTCATTAACTTACATATATATATATATATATATATATATATATATATATATATATATATATATATATATATATATGGTACCCTCCCCTTAAGTCTCTCCTCTCCTTCCTCCCTATAGCCCCTTTCTAGGTTACTGGCCTCTACTACTGACTTTTACTCCAACTCACATACAAGTCTAAACATTTTAGCTAGGATCCACATATTAGAGAGAACATGCAACATTTGGTTTTTTGGGCCTGAGTTACCTCACTTGGTATGATCCTTTCCCTGCAAATTTCATTTTTCTTTACCACTGAATAGAACTCCATTGTTTAAATGTACCACATCTTCATTATCCATTTTTCACTTGAGGGACATCTCGACTGGTTCCATTTCCTAGCTATTGTAAATAGAGCTGTGATAAACATGGATGAGCAAGTATCTCTAAGGTAGTGACTAGAGTCCTTAGGATATATGCCAAGGAGTCGTATAGCTGGGTCATATGGTAAATCTATTTTCAGCTGACTCAGGAACCTCCACACTGCCTTTCACAGTGGTTGTACCAGTTTACATTCCCACCAGCAGTGTAGAAGTGTTCTTATTTCTCCACATCCAAGCATTTATTGTCACTTGTTTTCTTGATGGTAGCCATTCTGACAGGAGTGAGATGGAATCTCAGAGTAGTTTCAATTTGCATTTCCCAGATGGTAAAAGAGGTAGACATGATTTTAGATGTTTATAGGTCATCTGTATTCTTTTTTAAAAAATATTTATTTATTTATTTACTTATTTATTTATTTATTTATTTATTTATTTATTAGACACAGACAGACAGACAGACAGACAGACAGAGGCAGGTATGAGAGAGAGAATGAGCACACCGGGGCCTCCAGCCACTGCAAACAAACTCCAGACACATGTGCCACCTTGTGCATCTGGCTTTACGTGGGTACTGTGGAATAGAACTTGGGTCCTTCTGTTTTGCATGCAAAGGCTATAACTGCTAAGTCATCTCTCCAGCCTTGTATTTCTTCTTTTGAGAACTCAATTCAGTTTCATAGCCCATTTTTTTATTGGGTTGTTTTATTTCTTTCTTAGTTTTTTGAGTTCTTTGTAGATCCTGGATGTTAATCCTCTGTCAGATGTATAGCTGGCAAAGATTTTCTCCCATTGGGTAGGTTGCTCTGTTCACAGTGTGTTTTGCTGTACAAAAACTTTTTTTAATTTCATGAGGTTCCAATGGTTGATTAGCGGTTTTACTTCCTGAGCAACTGGGGTTATGTTCAGAAAGTCATTGCTTATGCCAACATGTTGAAGTGTCTTCCCTACTTTTTCCTCTAGCATTTTCAGTTTCAGGTCTGATATTAAGGTCTTTGATCCATTTGGACTTGATTCTTGTGCATGGAGAGAGAAAAGGATCTATTTTCATCCTTCTACATATAGATAGTATGGCAGCTTTTGGAGTTTCCTGTGTAAAGAATCATTTTATCTGAAAAGGGATATTTTCATTTCCTTATTTCTTTTATTGTTCCCCATGGACATGGGCTTTATTTAGAAACTGTTTTGGGAAAGGAGGAAGAAAGTGAGGGCTGGTTGGTGGGAAAGACTTCTTGAATTACAATTTATTGCATGTTGTCTGGAGGTTAGAATGTTTGAACACAGCTGTAGAAGTGAGAGGAGATGGACACTTTCCTTAGGGAAGGCATTCAGGATTACGATATGAGGATCAGGATGGGGAGAGAAGATACATTTATATTGAGACAAGACTCAACTAAGGTCAGTGCTTGATGCTGGCTTCCCTAACACCCACCAGCTCCATCCAAGTTTATGCCTTGAATGTCCATCATGTTAGCTCCTTCAACTTCCAACCGAGAAGAGGGGGATGAGGATGTGGGGAATGGTGATACCCTCTGTCCTCCAGTTTCTCCAACCAGAATTGCTACTGCCTGCCCTGATTGCACAGGCAGTGTCAGGAGGTCAGGAAGCCCAGATGCAGGGAAGGGAACAACTGTGTCCTTCACCACCCTTCCTCACTGTTTGCCCCACCACAGCCCCTCACCTGAGGTTGCAGCTCTTGCCTCAGTCCTTGTGTATCTCAATGTCCTGACAGCAGCAGAGCAGATCGCTACAGTCCCCAGTGTGAGTCAGTATGTCACAGCTGCCTATGGCCACAGCCAAGAGAACCCACTGGGGCCACATGGAAGATATCCCTGATGCTGTGTTCGGGAGGAGCACTCAACGTAAGACAGCCCCCACCTGCTTGGCCAGCACAGTGCCCTGCTCATGTGTGACAGGGAAGAGTCTCTGCTTGGATAGCTCCCTCAATGTCAGGTCAGTCTGCATGCCCAGTTTACAACCCACCAGCACAACCTTGGCATTGGGGCAGAACTCTTGAGTCTCCCCTTGTCAATTCTTGAGGACATTGTCTAGTGTTTCTGGCCAGTTAATGTCGAAGCAGATGAGCATGGCATCAGAATGTGGATAGGTGAGAGGACGGCCATTAGCATAGGAAGAGGAACCTGAAATATCCCACATGGTGAGCTCAACGTGGCACTTGTCCATCTGGACGCTTGCAGTGGAGTGTTCAAACACTGGGGATATAACTCCCAGGGTAGGCATCCTTGGTGGACACCTGCAGTAGCACTTCTTGCCACATGGCATCCCTGACCACTACTATAGTTTTTCAGCGGCTGCTCTGCCCTTCCATAGTCCTAGCTACGCCTTGGCCCCACACTGCCCCCGTCCAGTCTAGCAAGCCCCTGCTGAGTCCCTGCCCTGCCTGGGGCTGCCCTTTTCTTATTTAACTTTATTGACAACTTCTATAATTATAGAAAGTAAATCATGATCATAATCCCCTTCCTAAATCCCTCTCCACAAAAATCCCTTCTTTTATCAATTTGTCTCAATTGTATTTTGATATCATTTTCCTCCAGTTATGTAGGTCTTGTGTGGGTATCATCAGCCACTGTGAGGTCATGAATATCAAGGCCAGTGTGTATCTAGAAGATAATATTATAGGCACTCCTCCTTTTTTGTGTGGCTCTTCCATTCTTTCTGCCACCCATTCCACAGTGATCCTTTCTCCTTGAAGGGTATCATAGAGAAGTCTAACAGTGCTGAACAATGTCACTTTTTCCTAGCACTTTGGTGAGTATTGAGTCACCCCAGTGGTCACTGTCATCTGAAAAGAGAAGCTTCTCTAACCAAAAGAGAGTAGCATTAATAGATGGGAATAAACTTCAGTATGGAGAAGGCAATGTGGTGGGCATGATATATTCATTTAGCCAGACTACAGACTACACCTCCAGGGCTTATGACATACCTAGCCTTAGGCTTTTAGTTCTGGTGGGCAACCTTGGAAATAGCCTGTATGTTTCGGAGGCCTCCCTGGCCAACAACCTCCTG
>PVHP010052455.1:0-11103 GCA_004024765.1 Zapus hudsonius
TAATAGAACATTTTATATAGCCTTTAAAGGAAGGAAATCCAGCCACATGCTACAAACACAGAAGAATGTAGAAGACATTAAGTGAAATATCAATCAAAAAAGACAAGTAATGTATGATCTCCCTCAGATAAAATATCTAAAATAGAAGGTGGTGAAAGTAGCCAGCAAAGTACAAGCTTCAGGTGAATATTACACCCCCCAGAAACATCAATTTGTACAGACATTCAGGCTTAAAACTACCTTCACAAGACCAACATAAACCATATAACAGATCACATTTCCTTAGCATATATATTAGCCAGACTTTCACAGCTGTGACTAAACACCTGATATAACAACTGAAAGGAAGGATTTATCTTAGCTCACAATTTCAGTCCATCGTGAAAGCAGCTCACATCATGTCAGCCAGGAAGTACAGAGGAGATAATGACTACAAATAAAGGGCTCTCCCTTCTCTTTTTATTCCATCTGGGTCCCCAGATTACTGAATGAGGCTGTCCACATTCAAAGATGGTCTTTCCCTACTTTACCCTCCCTAGAAATACCCTCAAAGGCACACCCAGAAGTGTGCTTTACTAATCTCTAAGGTATCTTTCAAACATAACAATCAGGATTAACTACCACATTAACTAGAAGAGATGCACTGAAGAAGGCAGAAAGACAAGAGTTGCTAAAACAATCCACCCCAATTCCAAGCAGGCCTCCCACTTGGTCACAGACAGGGACTTAAATGGACTTTAAACCCAGACCAGGCTTGTCATTCTGAAACCTTGTACCAGGCAAATCTCCATGCACCTGTCCCAGAAACCAAATCTCTAGACCAAGAGACTATATCTACCACCCCTTCCTCAGACTTCATAACCCGAGAGAAAGACCTAAATAAACCATCCATGTTGTATCTCAGGGAATCATAAAAATAAGAACAACCCAAATCTAAAATTAGAAGAAGGATATAATAAAGACCAGAATAGAAATTACAGAAACAAAAAGATCAAGTAAGACTTTTTCAAAAAGATAAAACTAAGAAAAAAAGGCAAAAAAACTGATTAAAAAATCAAGAAAGGATAATACATTCCAGTTAGCCTCACAAAAAATGTAAGATTGTTAGAAACATTTCTGAGCATCTAGAAAAGGCGAATCTAGAGAAACAGCATCATGGCAGCTGCCAAGCACAAGCACAAGGGAAGGAGAAATTTGGGAGTAGTTGCCTAAAGAGATTACAGGGTTTTCCTGTCAATGATTAAAAAATGTTCTTCAAGTAGATGGTGACAGTTATATTTTAAATGAATTTAATAACACAGAAATAGTTACTTTCAAATGGCAAAAATGATAAATTTATACCTATTTTAGTATAATTTTAAAACAGTATATAGACAAACATACATATAAATACACAAAGCATACACATATGTACAAAAGCATAAATCTAAAAGTATTTACTCTATGTGACTTGCGGAATATGAAGGAACAATGCATTCAAAGTAGATTTATATCCAAACTATATAAAGATATATATAAATAAAACAAAAACTCTGAATAAAAATATGAAAACTATCTGTGCAGACACAAAGATATATAAACAAATAGTTAATATACACATAGACAGTGCTGCTAATCATTAGGGAAATAAGAATTGAGCTACAATAAAATACACTACACATTCAGTAAAATGGCTAATATTTTAAAAAACTAAGAATAGCAAGTATAGCAAAGATATAGTAAGAAGCAGCATCATGGCTACTACAAATGCAAAATTAAATACCTGAAAAAAACAGGTGATCAGTGCTTAACAAGTCGTACAACCCAACAACTCTACTCTTAGGTATTTGCCAAATAAAAATAAAAACATATGGCCATCAAGGACACAAATATTAACAGCAGCCTGATTCAGGACAATTAAAAACTGAAAAATTCCAAATGCTCAGCACTAGTAATAAATAAACAAGCTATATACTATAAACCTATTCAATGAATACTACTGAGCAATAAACATAAACTACTGATATAATCAATGATCCTACACAAATCTCAAAATCATTCTTACTCAGTAAAGAAAAAAGGAAAATTACACTTATGTTTATTATATCTCAATCAAATTTGTTCCAAAAAAAGTGTCTAGATTTAATGGTAAGGACATTACTGACGATGACAATAAAAACAAAATTAGTGGGGTGGTGGAGGCAGAAACAGGACTACAATGGAAAGTGAAAGGTTTGTGGAAAGGATTGCAGAGACATGAGTTTGAAAATGAAGATAAAGCAAAACAATAACAAAAAAGTGAGAAATGTGCAAGCAAGCATTTTAACATGATTGTATGTAAATTAGTAAATACAGGAAAGCTGAAACACAGGTGAACAAGATGAGAAATGAATAAAGCATGCCCCTGACAAGGCTGAAAGGAATCCAAAGCTTATGGCAGATGGGACTGCCTTAATTTCAGAGTTGAGGAATCTCCTCCATGGGAAGAGGAGTTACAGGTAAGACTAGATTAGTGACAGAAGTTAAAGTAGTTCTCATATATTGGTTTCTATTTGCTTTATGAAGTAGAAAAATAATTCATTTGCTGTGAATATAAAAATTTAACATTTCTGCTAACCTAAATAATTTTAAAAATCAAACATTTGAAGATGCGTGATTCTTATATGAAACAGGCAGAATAGATAATTAGAAAAAATATGAAGTTTGACTGAACTACTAAACAGCAGTGTGATCCGTAGAGAGGTTAAGAGATCACAAATTGAAAATGGCCTTATTTGCCACAACTCAGAAAACTGAGGGTAGACAAGAAGGCTAGACAATAAAACTGGTACAGAGTTAATATTTTGCCAGGAAGATAACATTCAAAAGCATTGAGATAAAAATAGTGCAAAAAGCAATTAGACCAGAGAAATAAAAATAAGAAGAGACTAGTATGCAGAAAGAAAAAAAATAAGTAGAAAGATATTGTGAACCAGAAAAAAGAATACATTGTTATGGGAAAGACAAATCATCTATTAAATTTTTTAAAAAGTTGACAATTGTACATCAAAAATAAAAAGTGCTTCCTGTTCATTGCTAAGCAAGAAGTAATTCAAGATGAACCACATACAAGACAGAAACGAAGACAGCATTATATTAATAAATCTCTTTAATATCAAGCCAAAAAGTAAACTAACCACTACATAATTCCTCGAGAGTTTATATAAGCTTTTTTTTCAAAGCAGGCCCATAATCTGGCTCACTTTAAACAAGTCATAGGACACCAGAATGGATCCAGCAAACATAATGAATATTTCCTATTAGTCCATGCATCTTAATTCCTCAACATGAACAACTGGAATGGTACTAATTTAACTTAGGCAAACAAGTTTCTCTGGGGCATGTGTCAAGTGAAAACACATGATTTATTTTGGAAAATGTGTTTTATGTCACTTTGTCTTTATTTCCTCTTTCTCTTTCTGGTGCACTGAATTAAAACTGATTTTTTTTCATTTATGGCCTAATGTAAAACAATTTTTACATTGTCTGCTTTCAAACCTCTATAAGCTAAAAAAAATCTCATAATTAAAAGTTAGTCTAAAGCTGGATGGCCTTTCATGCACATGGGTTCAATCTCAGAACCACAAAGAGTATCAGTCTAAAATCTCAATTCCTCTCTCCCTTTTTCCTCTCTCCCTCCTTCTCTTTCTCCCTCTCTCTCTTTCTCTCTCTCTCTCTCTCTCTCTCTCTCTCTCTCTCTCTCACACACACACACACACACACACACACACACACACATACACACACACAACTACAATATTCTATTTTCTTGAGCTGTCAAACATCAAATAATGAGTATGGTTTCATCTATCTTTGATGTAATATAAAACACAAATGTGTTCTCATCACAGGTCCCAAAAAATTAATTCTGACTGAATGCTAAATAAAGTTTGAAGTCTTACAGATACTGAAGGACTTTGTAGAAAATGAGTGCTCAACAAGGCATAAAACTTGACAGCATTTTCTATGTGCATAAGCAAACACACCCCAGCATTGTCTTTTTAAAACAAGTAAGTGGCTAGTACAATTTTCCCACCAATAAATTAAGGTGTTGTAATGAAACGCCCAATGTGATTTAAGAAAAGGTAGAGCCTGCCAGGTCTAGTGGGACAGGCCTATACTTTAGCTACTTTGGAGCTGGAACAAAGAATCACAAATTCTATCACAAGCCTGGATTACGGTGGGTTCAAGAATAGTCTAGGCAACTTAGTGAGACCCTGTCTCAGAATAAAGATAAAAAGAGGCACAGAGTATAGGTCAGAGGTACTGCTTATCCTAACAAGACCCAGGTTCAATCTCCCGTACTACCAAAAGAAAAGTGAACCTAAACCCAGTGACATCATCATGAGGGATACTCCATAAATAAGATTTAGAGCCATATAAAATACATTTCACTTAGCATTTACTTTCCCTTGTGCCTTCTGCCACATGGATACACAACACTCCTCACCAGAGAATGCAGTAACAAAATAACATCTCAGAAATAGAGACTAGCCCTCACTAAACAGCAAAACCTTGAGCTTGGATTTCCCAGCCTCCACAACTGTAAAAATAAACTACTGTTCTTTATAAACTTTTCTTTTCTCCCAAGAATTTTTTTCTTTTCTTACTTAAAACAGTGACAGAGACATAATGGGAACTTAAATATTTAATAGAATTAATAAGTAAGTTGACTACCCACCACGACTCAGGGAACTAAGCGGAAGAGGGAGCAGAAAGATTGTGAGAGCCATGGTGGGGGAGACGATCCAGAGGCATGGCATCCCTCAGTAACACACTTGGGCCAGGAGAACCGGGCTGAATACTAGGTCCCCTGCCCCAAAGACTGATCCAGAAGGCCCACAGAGGAGGATATCCAGCTGATTGGGGAGGGGAAGGGGGGCATTGGGGAATTGGGGATAACAACTCATTGTTTGCCCACCAAATAATGTAACTTATTATGGACAATAAAATATATATATATATATATATATATATATATATATATATATATATATATATATATAAATAAGTTGACTAAGACAAACAGAAACAATATTATTAATCAGTCCTATTTGTATATCTAAATTCTGTTACTTCTTAGCAATAGTACAGCCTTACTATCTTTAAGAAAGCCAGTATTGCTAAATTAATTGAATGAAATTTTTCAATTAAATGAAATTTTTTTCATGAAGCCCTTCTTTCCAACTAGTCCCTTTTCACTTTGCTGTCTTTTTTTTCCCCCCTTTTGTTCCCTCTTCCATCATCCATGAGGATATATTGATGGGCCCAATATTATGCAGGCCTTATGCAGGTAATGACAGTCACTGTGAGGACATAAATGTAACAGCCATCTCATGTCTGGAAGACAGCCTTGCAAAGCACTCCTCCCCATCCTCTGGCTCTTTATTCCTCTGCAAGGCTCCCTGAGCCTTGGAAAGTTAGCACTCATCACACAACTGTCACTTCCTCGAAGTACTGTGGTGAGTTTTGAGTCTCCCTATTAATCGCCACCATCTGAAAAACAAGCTTTTCTGACCCAAGGTGAGAAGAGCACTAATGAATAGTCATGAAAATAAATATTTCTAGGGCAACTTGATGGACACAACAGACTCATTTAGCCAAAAAACAGCAGTAGTTTCCCCTATGATGTTCCTCTCTATAGGCATATTTAATTAGCTTTTCAGTACCAGGTGTGAATCCTTCTCATGGATTGAACCTCAAATCCAATCAGAGAGCAGTTGGTGTCATCAACTAGTTCCAGTTCTGGTGGACAAGCAAGAGGACTGGCAATAGCTTGTACTGTTTTGGAAGCTCCAAACTGAATTTTTAATGAGTACAAAATAACTATAAAACCAACACTAAAAATTATTCCACTATTTTATGTACGCTTCCTTAATTTGTAGACAAGCAGCCACCTGATGAGAAATGGGCATAAGTTTTTTAGACAAGACCCCAAAAGCACAGGAGACAAAACAAAAATGGTCAGATGAAATTATATCAAACCAAAGGCTTCTGTTAAAAAAGGAATGATGGAGGGTAAATAACCCACTGAATGGAAAAAAAGCATTGCAAGCTATACAACTGACAAAGGGTTAATACAGAATACATAAAGAACTCTAAAAACTAGTTTTCAAAATCCAATTATAAAATGGGTAACACACCGAAGTGGTCATTTCTCAAAGGAAAAAATAAATGGCCAATAGACACACAGAAAACATGTTCAACCCATCAATAATAACCAGATAGTCCCTTACTCCAATGGCCATTATCAATAAAGCCAGAGATAACTGCTAGAAAAAAAAAATGTGGAGAAAGGGTACCTTTGCATACTGTTAGTGGGAATGTATATTAGTACAGATATTATGGGAAACATCAAGGTTATTTATGAAATTTAAAAGAGAACCACCACCTTTTTATGCTTTGAATATAAAATGCCCCTCAAAGGTCTTCTGTGTAGAAGGCTTAGTTTGCAATTAATAGATCCAATCACCGGTAACTGGATTATGAGAGTGCTAATTTCATCAATAGATTAATCCACTCATAATTTCATAACTAACTGAACTATTAGGACTTAGGGCCTCATAATAAGAGGTAGAGAAAGTAGGTCCTGGGACTCATGTCTTTGATGGGTGTGTCTCATTCTAGGACTTCCCTCTATTCATGGCCACTCTAAGATTCCCACTATCATGATTTTCTGTTTTACCTCAGGATTAAAGCAATGGGGCCTAATATACTTATGAAGCATTTGTGTATCTTCATTGGAGAATTATCTCATTTTTTATTTGAGTTGTTTATTTTGGTTTGACCATAGAATGTAACCTCTGAAATTATGAGCCAAAATAAATCTTTCCTACGTTTAAATTGTTCTCACAGGAATTTGTCACAGCAACAAAATTCTAACACATATAGGATCCAACAATCCCCACTTCCATTATATACACAAATTAACAAAATTAGGATGTCAGACACCTCTGCGCTTCACTTATTGTAACACTATACACAGCCAAAAAATAGAAATAACAAAAGTATCCATCAATAGATAAACAGATAAAGAAAAAGTACTACACATACTCGAGATATTTTAAAATATCAGTTCAGATATTAGAAAAGATAAAATTCTGACATCTGCCAAGCACATAAAGAAAAAAAGTGCATGATTTCACTCAACTAGAACTAAAAAAATCATAATTCCATGTCAATTTTCCTGTGAAAAATCCCATACTGTTTCCACTAGCTATGCTCATGAGCTGCAACTTGGCTAGCACTTTTCATTTTCTGGGTTTCATTTCTGGGTATTTCTTTTTTTCTTTAATAACTGGCAACCTGAAAGTATGAAATGGTATTCTCACAGGAGCTTCAATCTGCATATCCCTAAGGATTAGTAATGTTAAGCATTTTTTCATTTATTTATGGGGCATTTGTATATCTTTTTTGGAGAATTATCTCATTAAGTCCTTTCCTCATTTTTTTAATTTGAGTTGTTTATTTTGGTTTAAGTTTTTAAAAACACACATTTTAAGAAACGGCTTCCTATCCAGCCAACTCTAGCTTCCTAGTCCCGGGTAAATGTGATCGGCTCTCTAGATCTCAGATTTGAAAACAATCACAGAGAGAAGGGCCTGACCTCTTCTGCTAACAAACTCAACAGAAGAGAAAAAAATTACAACACTATGAAAAACAGATTCTTCCTTATAAAACGTCTTTTGGCTCTGTGATTTTCAATGTCTCTCTCTCTGCTGAAAGATTTGTCTATTCTTAGAATATAGGCTTTAGTGGCCACACTCTTAGTGGCTAGTAGTAGTTATTTAATAAGTCATAAGTGATGTGCTTCATCTTTTATATGATATCTCATTTAAAATTAAGTCCTTTTTAATCCTGGCAGTTTCATCCTGAATAAAGTTAGAAAAATTACACATCTTTAAAACACATGTAAATTTTTCATTCTTTCAGTCCTTCAGCATAACATTAACCAATGGTGAATAAATGTCTCAAAGCTCAGAGCTGAGGAAGCACAGCATGAAACAAAGGTTTATTTCCCATCCCCATGTTACTTTTTTGGTCTCAAAGCTAGCCTTAAATAATGAGCATTCAAAAGCCAAGCATAGTAGCTCACATCTTTAATCTCAGAACTTGGAAGTAGGAGTGACGATGAGTTTGATCAAAGTCAGCCAGAGCTACAGAGTAAATTCCAGATCAGCCTGGGCTATAGTGAAACACTGCCAAAAAATAAAAATAAAAAAGCATTCTCTAAATTACACAATAATAAACATAATTTTAAAAAATATTTTTATTTATTAGCAAGCAGAGAAAGATGGAAGAGAGACAGAGATAAAGAGTAAAAGAGAGAGAGAATGGGCATGCTAGGGCCTCCAGGTGCTGCAAAGGAACTCCAGATGCATGTGCCACCTTGTGCATGTGGCTTCAGTGGATACTCTAGTAGTTAGATGTTGCAGGCAAGCACCTCAACTGCTGAGCCATCTCTCCAGCCCAATAAATATAATTTTGAATATGTAACATCAAATATCTTATAAACCACAGAAAGCAAATTTCACCTCAAATTAAAGGATCATTTTTTTTTGTTCAATCACTGTTGCTTTTTAAAAGCTGAACATGAGACTTCCAGGTTAAGATGGCAATGGTGTAGGCATGCTAGAGCAACAGGGGAAGAAAGAAGGCAGAGAGACAGCAGAACATACTCCTTTACCAGAAACAAGGGTGCACAGGAGTTTTTAACGTCCTGGGAGAATCAGGAGAGATGGGCTTTCATCAACCACTGCCCTAGTGGTGGGTGGGCAGTGTCACACGTGGAGGAGCTCCACACTGCACCAAACCATAACCACACAGGAGCAGAGCAGCGCCCAGAGCTCTCCACTCAAGAAGGAGACACACCTGAGACAGACAGGGAGCACCAGGACTCCCAGAGAGGACTCCAGGGAGCAGGCCACCAGTACCCTGAGCCACCAGCATCCAGCGCAGCTGATCTAGGTGGCAGAATATGGAGCCAGCCTCAGGCTCAGCTTGGGAGAGAGCAGAGCCACGCCTAGAGGTAACAGGGCCCGCTAAAGTTGAATGATTCCTAAATAAGCTGGGTCTTGAAAGGGAATGTGTCATATTTGATATTTCTAGATTTACAGTAGCTTCCCTCGATTGGCTTCACCTACCACCCACCACTCCCAGGCAGGTAGGTACCTCCACAGGCCCTGAACCCCGTTTCTTCCCTGCCTGCAAAAAAAAATCTACTACAGCTGCAATTCCAGGTTTGGCAAGGAGGAGCTACACACCTGGCTACCTTAGACACATCGCCAAAGAAGGGAGTCACCACTCACTCCAGAGAGAACTTATTTAAAAGAATCTACAGAATAGCACGACCAGTGCCTTTATACCACAGCCTGTCACCAGCCCAGATCTGCTAGCACACCTGTAACATATGCAACTCACACACCTGTGGTTACAATGCTATCCCAACCCAACCGAAAACCAGAACAGAACACTCACTGAAGACCCAACAAGCACCTATAATGGCTCCCACATTAAGAAAACTTTATCTAGAAATGGGAAGAAACAAACACAAAAACTAGCAATAGGAAAGAAAGAAGCATATGTCCTGTTTTCCTTTATAAACAATACCACTGTGTAGCCAAACAGAAAGTGAGAGGAAGTGATCTTATAAGTACATTTCAACCAGTAAATGAAAATAAGATAATGCACACAACAGTTTTACTATTTTCAACACCTAACAAATTTAAATAAGCACTAAACATTACACAGCTGGTAACCTCACGAAAAAAAAGGGGGGGAGGCAATTAGACATTGTAAATTGTTAAGGTTTTGCTAAGCCCCACCTATAGCAATGGATCCCACTTGAATCTGATCCATTTCTGGACCCAGCTGCCCATTTGTAGAAAACACAATGGACAAAGAGATATGGTGGAATAAACTTTGAGGGAGACATAATGAAACCACACATGTGAGAAACTACATTTCAAACACCCTGGGTTCTTCAACAAAGTTAGACAGGTTAAAAATGACAAATCAAACCAAAACTACTTTTGAAAATTTGTTGGGGGGGGCTGTCCCTGTGTGTGTGTGTGTGTGTGTGTGTGTGTGTGTGTGTGTGTGTGTGTGTGTACATGAACACACGTGTTTAGGGTAGATGCGTGCAGGCATGCACTGCATGGGGTTAGGCTCCCCTCACCTGATCATCTCATGTGAGGCAGTTTCTCCCTCTGGATTCTCTCTCTGGTGTACTCTGCTGTGCTTACCACAGAGCTTCAAGGAATTCTCCTGTCTATACCCATCTTGCCATCAGTGTCAGCATGCTGGGCAGCCCACGACAGCTTCTAGCTTTTTATGTGAGGTCTTGGGGTCAAACGGGATACTCCAGTTTGAACAGGTAACACTTTATCCACTGAGCCATCTTCGCAGCTCCCTCTAAACTATTTTTTGACCAGCAAGCTAACCTAGAGAATATTAGTTTATTACTGTGACTGTCAGAATAACAGTTATTTATGGGGGCAGCTGCTGTGATAGTGACAGAACTCAGAAAGGACTTCTAGGAAGTGTAACAACCTTCTACTTCCTAACCTGCCTGGTAATTACAAACGTGTCTACCCCTGACAATTCACCAGGCCAAGCATTTTCTTTTCTTTCCTTATTTTTTTTCCTGATGTTTTCTACTACAATAATAAGATTTATTCACTATGTAGTCTCAGGGTGGCCTCGAACTCTTGGCAATCCTCCTACCTCTGCCTCCCAAGTGCTAGGATTAAAGGCATTCACCACCACGCCCGGCTAATTTATTTTTAAAGGATAGGTTACCATCTGGGCATTGTGGTGCACACCTTTAATTCCAGCACTGGGGAGGGAAAAGATGGGAGAATTGCTGTGAGTTTGAAGCCAGTCTAGAACAATACAGATGTGATAGTTAAATTTTGTTGTCAACTTGACCTTTTAGTAATCTTGTGTGGGTCTCTGATGTTGTTCACAGGAAGGCAGCCCTATAAGTAGGGGGAAGAATATAAGGAAACTCAAGGAAGCTAGAAATGAATATCACTTCCTGGAAGGAAAATACAGGAAGGAAATTCCAGAAGCTCAGGAAGCCAA
>PVHP010052456.1:0-11089 GCA_004024765.1 Zapus hudsonius
GTGGGTACTTGGAAATTGAACCCAGGTTATTAGGCTTTTCAGGCAAGCACCTTAACTGCTGAGCCATCTCTCCAGCCCAAATTTTCATTTCTGAGATCACCTCTGTCACTTAATAAATGAAGTCCAAAGGAAGCATAATATCTGTAAACCATCTGTGACTCGGGGGATTGACTACTCAGCCAAGACTGGGCCACATGCTCCCCTTGCTTCTGCCAGGGCTCCTGTGGCATTAGGACAGCACTCATGGGCCCCTTGTGCTCCAGCCCCCTTCCCTCCTGTTGCAGTCAGCTTTCTTGTCGCTGTATAAAAACCCAACCAAAAGCAGCTTGCGGAGGAAAGGGTTTATTTTGGCTTACAGACTCGAGGGGAAGCTCCATGATGGCAGGGAAAACGAAGGCATGGGCAAAGGCTGGACATCACCTCCTGGCCAACATCAGGTGGACAACAGCAACAGGAGAGTGTCCAAACATTGGCAAAGGGAAGCTGGCTATAACACCCATAAACTTACACCCAAAAACACCCCTCCAACAAGGTTTCCATTCCCAAATTGCCATCAGCTGGGGATCAAGCGTTCAGAACACAAGTTGGGGGACCCTGGATCAAATCACCACACGCCAGGCTGCCAGGCTCTAGCACTCTTCAGTCTGTGCTCTTCCCCAAAGAGCCAATCGTTCCCTTCACCACGTGCTCTTTCTCTGTATGGGTAGGGTAGTCCTTGGCCTGCTTCATCACAGGCAAAACTTCGTTTCCATTCATTCCCCCCTCCCCTCCCCTCTCTCCTCTCTTCCCTTCCCCTCCCCTCTCTCCCCTCCCTTCCTTTCCCTTTCCCTCCCCTCCCCTCTCCTCTCCTTTCCTTTCCTCTCTTCCTCTGCTTTCCTCCCCTCTTTCTGTTGGCTTTTTGAGTTAGGGTCGATGTAGCCCTGGTTGACCTGCAACTCACTACACAGACCAGGCTAGCACTAAACTTGAAGCAGCTCTCCTGCCTCTGCTTCCTGAGTGCACCACCACACCCAGCCTCCACATCTTTCCTACACTTTTCCTGCTCACCCTCACACTTTGCTCCCCTTTGAACTCTCCCAATCCCTCTACAAACCCTCTCCACAGGAATCACGTTTCCATGTGACTGCAGAATTGAGTGTAGTCCTGGCATACACAGTAGAGGGTCAATAAATGTTTGCTGAATAAATTAACAAGCTAAACAAAGGAGGTCCATGTGGAGCTAAGGTTACCCCTGGACCAGAGATTGGATGGAGCTGTTTTCCAGTATTGATGGAAAAATCTGGCTAGCATACAAAGTGATGATGGGAGTGGACACTGAAAAGAACTCAGTTTTCTAGATACATTCCAGAGTAGATGGGCCTTCTTGGAGTATTTCCATATAAGAGTGTCAAGGTCCAAACCCAACACATGGTTCATGCTAGACTCTTCAACCTATACTGGGGGTGTGAGGTTTCATTTGCTTACACACCTGTTCCCATGACACTAAAGTTTTGACATCTTACATGAGAAATGTAGAATGAGGTTTCTTTTCATTTCTTGCTGAACAGATGAATATGGACGTCTGGAATCTTGATTACTAATATATTTCTACTTATTTATAAGCAGAGAGAGAGATAGAGAGGAGACACAGACAGAGAGAATGGGTGTGCCTGGGCTTCCAGCCACTGTAAACGAACTCCAGATGCATACGTCACTTTGTGCGTCTGCCTTTACATGGGTAATGGGGAATCAAACCTGGGCCATTAAGCTTTGCAGGTAAGCACCTTAAACTGCTGAGCCATCTTCCCAGTCTGGAATCTTGATTTCTAAACACAGGATATTTCCATTGCTATTTTTTTTTCTGTAAGAGGTGGGGATCAAACCCAAGTTCTTGTGTATGCTAGGTAAGCATCTATTATTTAGGCTTACCCCTACCCTGATAGTTCCATTTCTAATTTAAAAGGGAAAGAAAACACCTAAAGATACAACAGGTTGGAATATATTTTCTTTTTCTGTTTTCATTTCAAGACAGTCAAGACTCCCAGAGCAAACAGAGAAGCTTGTCATGCTCAACCGCTCTGTCTGCCAGACCTTCTCTCTGCCTCCCACTCTATTCCTAGGTCAGAGGCTGAGGCATCTGTCCCTCTTTCCTCTACAGCATCAAGGCAACTCACACTAGATGTTACAAAAGGAGTTTTAAATCAAGTGTCTTTAAATCTCAATACTCGGGATTAAGCCGGGCATGGTGGTGCATGCCTTTAATCCCAGCACATGGGAGGCAGAGGTAGGAGGATCACCAAGAGTTCAAGGCCACCCTGAGACTACATAGTGAATTCCAGGTCAGCCTGGGCTAGAATGAGACCCTACCTCGAAAAACAAAACAAAACAAAACAAACAAACAAAAAAAACCCTCGGGATTACAGGCAGAGGTAGGAGGACCACTGTGAGTCTGAGGCCAATCTGAACTACATAATGACTTTCAGGTCAGTCTGGGTTACACTGAGATCCCCAATAACAACAGCAAAAGTACAAGAAGTTTTATTTTTATTTTTGGAAACAGGACCTCATGTGGCCTCAAACTTCTTATGTAGTCAAGGATGACCTTCTGCCTTCACTTTCATAGTGCTGGGATTATAGGCATGTACCCTCATCCCCACCTCTCCAGTTGTTTGGTGCTGGGGATCCAAGGTCCATGCATGTCCTACAAGCACTGTACTGGCAGAGCTACCTCCCCAGCCCAGAAACTTGTTTTTAAATCCCCAAAGTGAAAATTCTCTAGAGGCTTCATACTATAAAAAGCTGAGAACTTCCCTTTTTGAGAGAAAGAGCAACCATGATAAGATGGTCTTTTTGAAGGGCAGGTCAGCAATAATAATCTTCAAGTAAAATGAGATTTCTTAAATGTGCTTTTAATACTGGTTGGTGCTGAGATTGAAGCCAGAGCCTCATCCCTGTCACTTGTTACCATGTGGTATCTCTCTGAGTAAATTGGCTATCTCATCTATGTTATGGGAGTCAAAGTACAATTCATGGGGTTGAGCTAGTTCCTTGAATCCTCCAAGTCCTGTCAGGGCTGAAGAGCTGGGTTGGCAGTTAAAGACACTTGTTTGCAAAGCCCTTTGGCCCAGGTTTCAATTGTCCAGCACCCACATAAAGCCAGAAGGAAAATGTGGCACCTGCATCTGGTATTTGCAGCAGCAAAAGACCCTGACATACATACACACTCAGGTGCAAATAAATACAAAAGAAAGAAAATAAATATTAAAAAAAAAACAACACTACTACTAGTGAGCTAGTGAGGTAGGGATGCAGGTCAGTGGTAGAGCACTTCCTTAGGCTGCTCAAGGCCCTGTGTTTGATCACAAGCACGACAAAAATAACAACAAAACTCAAAACAACAACAACAACAAGAAAACCACCCAGAAACACAGCAAACACGTGTTTGTTGGAGGGGCTCAAGTGCACAACTCGGCTGAGGACAAACAACAGGCCCACAAGATGACACGTAGGTAGAGTCATAAAAGAAAAATTTCAAATATCAATGGTTCTAAGCAGACAGTCAGCAGATTTGTATGATGTATGCTCCAGGAATCTGCAGGATAGACCAACACTATCTAAAGTGTGGATTCAGAACTTGGAAGGAGCTATTTTTGAGAGAATATGTCCTTCAAAATGCCTTTGCATAAAAATTCACACTGCCAGGCAACAGATGAATTTACATTTTAAATCCAAGGAATCCCCAGGGCGTCATGCCAGAGGACAGTGTCCAGCCTGGAAGTGGCATGCACACAGTGCCATAAGGGCAGGGCAGGAAGCCAAGCCACCTCTGCTGGCTGTGTTGGGTTATTAACCATAAACACATCTTTTACAACAATTTCTCACGTGGCCTATTTCCAAAGTGATGGAGGCCATCACACAGACTTGAATTACCTCAATGCTAATGAGACTGGAAACCATGTTAAGAATCGCCAGTCTGGCTCATTAGCACTCCATCAACGACACAAAACTGGTCCAATATGAATTGGTTGATATCAACAAAAGACCCAGGGACTGTCCTAGATTATGAGACTAAAGAGACATGTACTGCATGCCATGGTTGGGTCTTGATTCAGTTCTGGCAGAGAAAAAGCTATAAAAGGCAATGTTAAAAGCTATCAAAAACTTTAATAATGCATGTGTTGTTTGATATTATTGGGTTGTTGGTTTTCTGTTTATTTATTTATTATTTTTTTCGAGGTAGGGTCTTGCTCTAGCCCAGGCTGACCTGGAATTCACTATGTAGTCTCAGGATGATAGCTTTGAACTCAAGATGATCCTCCTGCCTCAGCTTCACAAATGCTAGGGTCAAAGAAGTGTGCCACCATGCCTGGCTAGGACAATTTCTTTTTAGATTTTAATTTTGTTTGGTTTTCTTCCAAGCCAAGCTGGCCTGGGCTGACCTGGATCTCACTTTGTACTCCAAGGCTGGCTTCAAACTCCCAGTGATCCTCCTACCTCTGCCTCCCCAGTGCTGGGATTAAAGGTGTGAACCACCACACCCGCTTGCCACACACTCCAGCCATCATGATGTTCTGCCTCACCACAGGCTCCCAGCTACAGAGCGAGCCGACAGTATCGTGGTTTGAGACTGTTTATGAAAATAAAGTTTTCCTCCTTTTACATCATTCTTTCAGGTATTTGTCATGGTGAGGAAAAATCTGATCAGCACAACTACACATCTGGGACCCTGACAACATCGAATGCTGGTGACCGAGTGGAGCAACAGACACTCATGTATTGCTGGTGAGAATGCAAGACAATGTGATCACTAGGAAGGAAGGTCAGAACATGAAACCCTCTTTCACCATGTGATCCAGCAATCCCATTCCTTGTTATTCACTCATATGAACTGAAAATGATGTCCATCTGACATGATGAGCATGAACGCGGTAGTCTTATTCCTGTTAAAACTTGGAAGCAACCAAGAAGCCCTTATGTAGATAATCTGTGGCATGCATTATCCAGACAGTGAAAATGGGCTTTGTAGGCTCAGTGGTTAAGGTGCTTGCCTACAAAGCCCAACAACACGAGTTCAATTCCCCAATACTCATGTAAGCCCAGATGCATAAAGTGGCACATGTATCTGGAGTTTGTTTGCACTGGCTGGAGGCTCTGGGGTGCCCATTTTCTTTCTGCTTACAAATAAATAAATAAATAAAATAAAGTATTTTTGAAATCATAAAAAAGAAAAGACATGGGAAAAAGCAACACATTACTAAATGAAGAAGCTGATCTGAAAAGATGACCTAGTACATGAATTCAGGTGTAGAACATTCTGGAAAAGACAATGATGGAGACAGCAAAGAGATCAATAGTTGTCAGAGTCTAAGGAGGAGAGAGGGATGAAAGAAGGAGGCAGAGGATTTTTAGGGCAGTGAGTGTACTCTATATGGTACAGTGATGGTGGATACATGTCATCGTGCAAGTGTCTAAACCTACTGAATAGAACCTGTAATCACAGCACTTGGGAGGCAGAGGCTGGAGGATTGCAAAAAGTTCAAGGCCAGCCTGGTTATGTAGGGAATTCCAGGTCAGCAAGGACTGCAGAGTGAGTCACTCTCTTGAAAAGTGGGATGAAAACCACAAGCAAAGTAGCACATTACATTTGTGGCCTACTGTTGCAAGATTAATACTATTAAAACTATTGAGTTTGGGCTGAGGAGGTAGCTCAGTGGTACAGCACTTGCTCAGAATGTGTGAGGCCCTCAGTTCAATCCCCAACAAAAATCCGCAGCTTTAGCTCTGCATGGCTAAGGTAGCAACACTGAATGCTAAGATCCTGAAGGGTCTTCAGAAAAGATTATTCCACTACAGATTTTAGTCAGAAAATATTCCAGACCCAACTCTCTAGCTCCGTCAAACTATATAATTAGCTTGCTTCTTAGCCGAGCCCGAGACCTTCAAATGCGTGTTGAGAAATGCCATTGCAGAAGGAATGTGAGGAAAGGCAACTATTAGTAAACCACCTGACTTTAACCGCCCATCAGAGCATATCTTATCTTGATCTAAGATTTTATTCATTTAATTAATAATTCACATCTGCCAATTTCACAAAGGACAGGAGGCATCTTGGTCACATAGCACATTATTCACTAGCAAACTATTCTTAAGACAAAGTGGGCCACACACCATCCTAGAGGTCTAACATTGATGTGCATGTGACTTTGGCACACACTGCAAATCAGACCTCTTGAAAGTCCCAGACATCCTAGCAGAGAGTTCAAATACTCACAGGAGCCATTGCAGAACCCTCTTACAATATCACATGTTCTCATGGTGGGAGAGAGCTCTGCTTTGCCTCAAATCTACTGGGACTTTTTTTGTTTTTTGTTTTTCTTGAGACAAGGCGTTGCTATGTAGCTCAGCTCAAATTGGCCTTGAACTCATTAGGTAGCCGAGGTTAACTCCTGATTCTCCTGCCTCAGTTTTCTGGGTGCTGGGATTAGACACACTCACAATCACAACTTTGCACCCATTAAAGTTGGGTGGCCAGCTTCTATTTGCCTCATCTGAGTGTAAGACATTTGTAGACAGGGGTCTTATTCAAGCTTTACCACACTCAACCAAATGGTTGGGTGGAAAGCACGAGGCCGGTTGTTAGGGCAGGGACAAGATGTGCCAGCATTTTCTCATTGCTCAACAAGTTAGCAGGCTCAGTACTAACCGGGCAGTCCTTCCAGACATACCCAACCATCATGTAGAATGACAGGAGCTCTTCAAGACCTGCAAGAAGGTATCATTTAAGCCAGCCTCTCTCGTCGAACATGCTTGTAAGTGGGCATGAAATACATGACAGAGGGAAGGCTGGGGAGCAGTTTCACCACAGCTTTTGCATTTGGGTGGAATGGGGGGGAAGGAGTGGAGGATGTACAATGAGAGAGTCATATAGGGCTGATTCTGTCTCCGCTAGAATGGAGCCAGACTTGGCATTTTTCCTCCTTGCATGAAAAGGTGAGAATTAAAACATCTGTACGAGAGGGATCCCAAGAACTCTTGTAGGCATTTTTCTATGGGTTCTGCATGTTTGTGCACATTTCTATCAAGTCACGAGTGAAATGATACACGAGCATACTGCCTTAAGGCGTGAGTGTAGCCATTCTCAAATAATTCTTTGCTTTGCTTACGATGCCCTGTGGATGGCCAGGGCTAAGCAGGTCAGTGGTAGCCTCAGTCAGCACTATGACTGTGTTTCTTTTTTTCTTTTTTTTTTCGAGGTAGGGTTTCGCTCTAGTTCAGGCTGACCTGGAATTCACTATGTAGTCTCAGGGTGGCCTCGAACTCACAGCAATTCTCCTACCTCTGCCTCCTGAGTGCTGGGATTAAAGGCTTGCGCCACTACGCCCGGCCCTATCACTGTGTTTCTTACAAGCTTGTCTCTGGGTGAATTGCAGCAGAGTTACCTGAGGTATCAGTTAAAATTGCAACCACCTGAATGGGAATGGGAACACCCAGAATGAGAATCCCCAGGAAGGAGTTCAAGAGTTTGCACATCTCACAAATACTTCATCTGATTCTGGTTCACAACTCTTTCAATTCCCAGCACTGCAAGAAAACAAGGAAAAATTAAAGCAAACAAACACCCAAAAATCGGGGTGGGGAGATGACATAGTAGAGATGGCTTAGCACAAAGGCCGAAGGGCCTGAGACCACCTGAGCTTGGCACACATCATCCATCAGAAGCTCGATGTGCTCACACGTCTGCAAGCTCAGTCCTTTGAGAAGCAGAGACTGAAGACTGCTGGAGCTCCTTGACTGAAAATGGCAGCTCAGGGATGAGGGTGAGACTCTGTCTCATGGAAATACACAGATGAGTGATAGAGGGGGGAACCCCAGTGTTCTCCCCTGGCCTCTGCATGTGCATGCACAGGGCACACACATGTGCACACACCACACAGCACACCACACATACTCTACACACACACAACCCCACCAAAACCACAGAGTTTTTAATGGCTGGCAATGCAACTCAGTAGTAGAGTGCTTAATGTGTGAGTCCCTGGGTTCAAGCCTCAGCACTGAAACAATAGTAACAAAACATTCTGTAGCAACATAATATACCTGTATAGTACCGCACATCAGATAAAATACCATGAGGCCAGATTTCAATATATATGGAAAACCATTATTTTGTACAGTTCACTGTAGACTTTTGTAAACTGAACACACACTTGTTAGGTAGCATCCCATAGCACCCTGTGCCTACACCCACGCTCTGTGCCTGTGGTGGATTCACTCTCACTGTAACGTAAATGGAAATCATTCATTCTCAGGTATGTGTCATATTCCATCATGGGAAGCCATTCAAGCCAGAGCCACTGCCTTCCCAGTGCAGCGTGCCAGCATGCGCAGAGCACATGCCTGAAAATAAGCTTCTCGGTTTTCTACCCCAACACGGCCCTCTCCCAGGAGCTGTGGCATTGCTCAGCTGAATGAAGATGGGGCTGGTAGTTCAGAGCACAGCTCTGCCTGTCCATGGGATCTTACACACATCTTTTTTTGACACATTTTGTTTTTTTTTAAATTCATTTTAATTTATTGACGGACGGACAGACAGACAGATACACACACTCATGCATGCACACAGACAAAGAAAGAGAATGGGCACATCAGGGCCTCTAGCCACTGCAAACAAATTCCATATTCATGTACTACTTTGTGTTTATGGCTTTACAGGGTTACTGGGAAATCGAACTCCAGTCATCAGGCTTTGCAGGCCAGTGCCTTAACTTCTGAGCCATCTCTCTAGCCCCTGACACATCTTTTTTTTCAGCTCTGCTCATGAAGGCTCATCAGAGTGAAATTCTCTCCTGACGGACATAGCCACTTAGGAGGCAGAGCTGGCAGTGGTGTCATCTGCAGCCCGAGGGCTTGAGGGCAGGCTGAAATGCTGCTGCTTCTCTATGATCCTGGCCACCAAACTTCTGCACATGTGAAATCAGGCTTAGCACAGTACCTCAGGCATTGTAAGAAGCTACAGAACTAATACATATACACATACATATAATACATATACATATATGGGCTTGGCACATATACAACAATAAGCAAACATGTGTTTGCTTCTAAACTCCATCTATACAGTCATTAATGGTTATATGGGTCCAATGCTAAAGAAGAAAGAACTGTGGTGATGTGGGAAGGATAGCCTACAGAGTTTCCAGTCTTCCACCCTTTAAGAATTATCCAAAAAAAAAAAAAGAATTATGCATCAAAATGTTGCTGTTAAAAAAAAATGTTGCTGTTGTTATCCCTATTTCTGCTACACAATATTCTTTTTCTTGGATCTAAAAAAGGCTAGTTAACATTCCTATGTCCTGTACTAGTCCATTACCTTTGCAATCCAGAATGAATGGGGATAGTGAAACATTAATCCAGGGCAGGATTGTTTTTCAAATGGGATATTATTTCTAGTTCATTTCTGGTCCAGATAATGGATGAAAAGTTCTATTTACAAGTAGAAGTGACAAAGAAACTAGTCTCTGACTCATTCCAACCTGTCACCTGCCTCTGGTAACTTGTGACACTTCATGTGCTTCCTGTATCTCATGAGATGGGGTAGTTCCCAGGACATCAACCCAGCCACAGGCTCCTCTTTCTCCCTCTATCTCTACCTAGACCCATGATAGCCTGAATCTCCTCCTTCAGACATGGTCTTCCTCATTCCTTCCCCTTCTTTCCCTTGGACATCATTCCCTGTATTTCCTTTTAAAATGTTCATGACTGCGTACAAAAGTCAGAAATACTTTAGAATATGAACATTCATAAAGACACATGATAGGATATGAAATCTATCTATATACCACTTCATCCCACCTCTCAGGAGATTCCAGATAAATTTAGGCACTAAAAATGAAAACTATAAAAATACTAAAAAGTTATAGACTATGGATAAGACCTGGGGTTGAAGATGACCTTTACCATGAGACATAACATATAAAATTTAAAGAGAATGACTGAATAATATGACCTCATACAAACTGAAAATGATGTAAGGTAAAGGATGGTGAAAACTGGGCTGAGGAGGTTGACCAGTGATTAAAGGAATTTGCTTGCAAAGCCTGATGGCCTGGGGTTGATTCGTCAGTACTCATGTAAAGCCAGATGCACAAAGTGGTGCATGCATTTGGAGTTTGTTTGCAGTGGAAGGAGACTCTGGGATACTCTCTTTCTTTTTAAATAAATAAATAAATAAATAAATAGTTTTAAAAGATAGTGAAAACAAATTTCAGTTGACAAGCCAAACAAGAGGTGAAAATATTAGCCACATATAACAGACTATCTAAACAGGCCTGTGAGTTAGTAGAAAGTGAGGTAAAAGCACAGGCAATATAAAACTGGGCAATAAGCTTTGAACGCCAGATCCATAGGAGTAGGACCTGCCCTGTTCCCCACAGTTTCTGCCTGTGGAGCAATAAATACCCCAGTATCTCCCTAAGTCTGAATAATGTGAAAACATGTCCATTCTCAATTTTAATAGTGAAAATGGCATTCGAAATAGAAGGTCTTTTTTACTCTTCAGACAGGAAAAAATTAGAGTGTTGGTTAGGATGTGGGAAAATACATTCATGCAGTGTCAGGAGTATAAACATATACATGTGCACAGTGATGCATGCATGTGTTTTTTATTTAATTAATTTATTTAAAAATATTTTTATTTAATTGCAAAGAGAAAGGGGTAGGGGAGAATGGGAGTGCCAGAGCCTCTAACCCCTGTAAACAAACAAACTCCAGATGTATGACACTTTGTGCATCTGGCTTTATGTGATTACCTAGGAATCAAACCTAGGCTTTGCAAGCAAGCACCTTAACTTCTAACCCATCTCTCCAGCTCTATTCAACTTATTTTTAAGACAGGCTCTCACATAGCAGCTTAGGCTGGCATCAAACTCACTTATGCAAATTTTATGTGGTGCTGGGAATCAAACCCAGGGCCTCATGCATGTTAGGCACGGGATCTAACAAATGAGCTACATCCCTGCCTCCATTACTTTTTGATTTTGTAACTTTGAGAAATTACATCCTCATTTGTACTTTGTGCAAATATTTCCGTGGGATAGAAAGTTCATTGGGA